>OVBE01001579.1:1539-35640 GCA_900406425.1 Iberis pinnata
CAGAGAAGGGGAAACGAATCTCTGGAACCCCCTCGGTCCGGTCACCTCCAATAACTCACCTCTTGGTATTGTAGGGTCTAACGGTTGGTCTTTGTCCCTCTCGTGTAGGAGTACAATCAGCATTAAGCTGAGAAGGTCCAGAAGGGATCTAGGAAACAAACAACTTAGGCACCTAAGAAAACCTAGAACATCAANAGAAGCAGTTGAAACAACAAACATAACTTCGAACCTAAACATGCAGATCTATGAAGAACAGCAAGAACACTAACCCATAAATGAAGAACATCAATGAAACAGTAAACTAAAAATTAAGGTTAAGACTTAAAACAAAAATAGAGATGCACAAACTAAAGAACAACCTAAAGCTAAGCAAGGAATCAAAGGAAAAACAGTAGATTAACTAAAGACTTGAAAGAAAAATGGTTTTTACACCAAGAACATGAAGAACAAAACTAAGAAATGAAAACCTAAGACAAAAACCTAAAAAGGAAAGAAAAGTTAAAACTTGTGCAAATGGAGGCGTATTAGGACTTTTATAGTGTTCAGAGAAAAGCCCTAATTCGCACTAAAGAAAAAATGCTAATCATTGTCTTGGATCTTGGGCCTTGCTTAAGGTGGTATCCGGATTCGAGTTGGTCAGGTCGGAGCGTGCTTTCCTTCGAGTGGTTGAGTGCACAATCGATCCAGACTAAAGGGTGCTTGCTTGGGATCGATCCAGCTTCGTTGCGTCCAAACTGCATCTGAGGTTGGGATCGATCCCGGCATTGAGTGCCTGAGATCGATCTCGTGTGTTCTCTTCTTAGTCTTTCTTCATCTTCGAGCATTTCCCTGGCTTCGTTTGAGACTTCACCAGAAACATTGAAAGCATGAAAGGGGGATTGATCTAAATTGCATGCGGGATCGATCTGGAGTGGTTGTGGGATCGATCTGGAGTGGTTGCAGGATCGTTCTGCATAGTGTTGGGATCGATCCCGAAAGTGCTGAGTGGGATCGATCCTATTTCGTTTGCGAAGTTCCTAAGATCGATCCTGCATAATGCTGGGATCGATCATGCAGGTGCTCTGAGGTAAGTTCAGTCCATTCCAATGCTGAGTGCTGAGTGCTAAGTGCTGTTTTTCTGAAAGTTCTCAAATCCTTCCCAAAAACTTCTCAAAGTCCTGAAAAACCTCCAAAATGCGTGCATATGCAAATTCTAATGCAAAAGTCCTAAAAATCCTAAACTTAGTGAAATCAACCATAAATGCGATGTATGCATGATTTTAGACCTCATAATCGATGCTAATTGATAAGTAAAATCCATGAAAATTCAGATTCATCAGATCTGCGAACATTCTGTTGATAAGCCTTTGGTACGTCGCTCCTGCGTTTTTGAGCCCGAACGGCATGACTCTATAGCAGTACGTCCCTTTTTCGTGATGAATGCTGTATTTTATCTATCGCTGGGGTGCATCATTATTTGATTGTAACCCTAAAAGGCGTCCATGAAGGAGAGCAGCTCGTTCCCAGCGGTTGCTTCGACGAAACGGTCAATATGAGGGACTGGGTAGATGTCTTTCGGGCATGCCTTTTTTAAATCGGTGAAGTCGACTGATAGTAGGATTTTTTAGGTCCTGAGGTATCAATTTCCCATCATTGTAGTATATATGAGGTATCAATCCAATGGGTGTGCACTAGCAATCAAGATTGCAATGAATGCTTCTAAGTCAAGCTAAACACTAAAAAGGGTGGTTTTCTAACAAGTCCTAAGTGAAATGAAACATACTGGAACTACAAAGCATAAACAGAACAAAGTGCATAAAAGACTAAAAATGCTAAAAAGGCAAAAACAGAAGAAAAAGCAGAGAAGGTGAAGATGTAAACAAGTGTGAAGCAGTTCCTGAGGACAAAGGGTAATCAACCAGACGATAGGTTAATAAGTAACCAAGTCCAATCCCTTGATAAATGGAAACAACCTAAGAAATCACCAGACCTAACTCTCGTTAACGGTACACTATCTAGAAGGCATTAAGAACCAACCTACCAAAGCCAAAAAGCCCTCTAGTCATCCAACCCCCTAGGCTGAGATGCATATCCTAAGCATCTAGGGAGTTGCGTAAGGATAGGCTAATCTCTGAAATCACCATGATAAGACATTCCATTGAACGCTTTTCGGGTGTTGGAATGGCCAAGATCATATTTCAATTGGCGTGAAAGAAACCAGCATTAAGCACAATGAAACAGAAGGGATGTATATTCAAACAAGCTTAGGTGCCTAAGGTGAGATCAGGACATCAACCCTAGTCTACCCCACCCTCAGGAATTTCAGGAAACTACTCACTACTCGTGGAAATGAAAACAGGAAAAAAAATGACAACTTCAAAGCTAAACATGATGATCAAAGGTTAAACAATTGAAGAACATCAACAAAAGTAGCTAACCCACAAGATGATCAAAACTTAAAACAGAAGTTTAAAAACGAAAATGAAAGATCAACTTACACGAGATAAGCAACAACCTAAAACTAAGCAGGAAAGTAAAAGAAAGAAGTAGATTAGCATAAACTTAAAAGATTATGGGTTTTTACACCACGAATCAAGAACAATAACGGAAATGAAAACCTAAGATAAAAACCTAAAAAGGAAAGAAAAACAAGACTCTAGTAAAAGGAGGCGTTTTAAGGCTTTTATAGTGTTCAGAAAAAGCCCTAAATTGCACTAAAGATAAAAACTAATCATTGGATTGGATCTTGGGTCAGGTCCATTCCGGATTTGAGTTGATCGGGTCAGAGCAGTTTTGACTCAAGCTGAGAAGAGTGCGAGATCGATCCATGCGGGGGGGGGGGGGCTTGAATAAGATCGATCTGNGCGTGTGGCTTGAGTGGGATCGATCCAGGCTGATGATGAGATCGATCTGGGATTGATCTGGTTCGAAGTTGAGATCGATATGGGATTGATCTGGTTCAAAGTTGAGATCGATCCAGGTTGAAGCTGGGATTGATCCAGTTTGAAGCTTGAGATTGATCTAGGAACGATCCAAAAGTGGGCTGAGATCAATCCAGAGTGATGCTGGGATCTATCCAGTGTTGAGCTGGGATCAATCCAGTGATTGACGCGGGATCGATCTAGGATCAATCCAGAGTGATGCTAGGATCGATCCACTGTTGAGTTGGGATCGATCCAGTGATTGATGCAGGATCGATCCAGAAGTTGCAGTGAGATCGATCTGGGATCGATCCAGTCTGAAGCTTGGCGTCGATCCAGCCTTGTGTTGAGATCGAGCCAGGCCTTCGTGCTGGTCTACTCCATATTTTCTGCTTTTTTCTGAATGTTCACAAAACCTTCTCGAAAACTCCTGAAAGTCCTGAAAAATCTCCAAAATGCGTGTATATGCGAATTCTAATGTAAAAGTCCTAAAAACCACAAACTTACCAAAATCAACTATAAATGTGATACATGCACGCCTAAAGACCTCAAAATCGAAGTTATTTTACTTATAAAAACCATGAAAATTCAGAGTCATCAACTCCCCCAAACTAAATCCTTGCTTTCCCTCAAGCAAATAATTCAGAAGACTGGGAGTGAGGTTTGAAAGTGGGAACTCAGAACCAAAACATGTTGCTAACACATGTAATATTAATGTCCTGGTTACTAGTTCTAGAATGAAGTCCTAAGCGCATCCTACTTAAAAAATTTAGCCATACTCATCACAGTTCATTACAGACCAATTCCAACTTCCACAATGCATTCAAATTCTTTTGCTCATTTGACATTCATTAATCAGGAACCATGGATCGAGTCATGTGCCTTCAATGAACTCATTTGGTCAAGGACATGTTAAAGGGTAAAGATGACCCCTTCATGCAATGGTTAATAATTATGAACAAGGGTTCTCTCAAAAGGGAATGAGCTTTAGCAGAAGGCTAAAGGTAGGAACACTTAGATGCATACAATAATAGAACCCCATCTACCCAATGCGAATGAAACCTAATTTTTCTGATTCTACCCAGTAAGGAGTCCTAAGTCTACCCTTTTGAAACTCAAAGTGATCATACCCATTCACATTCCCCATTTTTCACCTTTTTCTTTGTTACACTTAGGGGAGACTTCCTTCTTAGATGCTGCTAGCTGTTTCAGGAACCTTTTTACTTAAAACACTTATGGCCTTAGACCTTTTTGTTTACACTATCCTTTGGGTTTTACCCTTTTGAAATCATTGTCAACTACTTTCTCTAATTTTGAACTAGTCATACTTCTTTTGCATACCATTGTTCCCCCAAACTTTTCACTAGCATATTCTTATTCTTTTTCCATTTCTCTCCTAAGATTCTTTCTTAACGTTTCCCTTTTTACCAACTACCAATACCCTTTCATTTGTTTTCACCCAAACCAACATTCAAAATTGAATCCCACCTACTCCTATCTAGTCNCTCCTATCTAGTCCAAAAATCATGGACTAAAACTACATGAGACCCTATTCCTGTCAGTTCGAACCTAACACGTTCTACCAAGCTCATTCCATAAAAGTCATGTCACTCAATAGTAAATTCAGAGTTTGAAAAAGGGAAAGGTTCAAGGGTGGGGATTCTACTTGGGTTAACAAGAGTGGTAAAATGTAGAAGATAACCCAAATATGTATATATTATCCATGAGTTCATATTCAACACACAAACATGATATTTAAACATTCAAATTCAAGTTCCAATAGATAGGAACAAACTTCAAATCACAGCATGCTTCAGGAGATAAAGGATCATGCAAGTTCACATTCCAAGCAAGGTGCAGTTTTACTTCGGACAATTATGCATTAGACAACTAATAACCAGGCCACTAACATTTTCTGAGAAAACAACATACTTAAAGGTTATCATCTTCCTAGTTCCCTATGCATATGCAACTTACATGATAATGCAACACCCTATATGCAATTATATGGAATGCGACTACAATGACACTCTATTTTCGAAGAAGGTTTTTCGAAAATTTTCAAAATTTTTATGGTTTTAGATGCTAATAGATGCTATGTAAATGCAATACAAAGTGGAGACAAAGGAACAAAAAAGGAAGTTTCATTAATAGCAGGTCCCCCAAATCCTCCCCCAAACCTGAATTACACATTCTCTGTGTGAACCAAGTTCAGGATTGGACTCAAGGAAGGACAAGATAGTGAAAAAGCATAAAACACAAAAGCATGCGTAAGCAGGAAAAAGAAATAAATGGAGGTGCAGTGGATCATACAACGGTTGTTTGGAGGGGAATTCAATTATATGGAGTGTGGGAGTTGGATGAACTTTCTTCGAGAGAGAGATTGGAAAGGTTGTCTGAGCATGATTCCAAGTATGGCACTTGGTTGATGATGGCTTGATCGATGGAGTAGTCGTGGTTGAACATGATATTCTTGCTCCTCTTGAGAGATGTTCTTCTACTATTTGGGAGTAGGATGATATCTTTGGTATCTCTTGTTCTCTTAAATTGGTAGCAGAACTGTTCATCTACTTTCCCCACCTTGAACTGAATGTCCTTCAAATGATCATAGTCTAGTAACCTCGAGGTCTGATCAATCTTTCTGAGGTAGACTTGGGGATGCTGAAGGATAGGAGTGATCCAGCCTCATACTTGTATTTGAGGTGCTCCTTTTTCTTGTGACATCCAAGTGGGATCTTGATATTTTGACAGTTGTTAGAGAAATAGCTTAAGAGGACAAGGTCTCCTTTCATAGAGGACGGTGAACAAGGATTCATCTTGGAGGACACTACTAACGTGCGAGGCAATGCCTAAACTTAAGAACCCCATCTCTTCTCCCAAAATGTAGCTTGTATCTCGCCTAGCAAAGAAATAGTTCGCGAGGATTTAGTGCACGTAAGATAATGGCGCTCTTGGTCTTCCCATCTTTGAAAACCTTGGATCCAATTATGCTCCAAATGAGTCCAATCTCATTCGGAGTGTCTTTGAATGTAGTTGGTTGAGATTTCATAGTGTGAAGACTGTAGATGTATTCCAACTCACTCAATGTGATTGTGTGAGTTTTCCCGTAGACATCCTTGAAGGTTATAAAGCCACCCTTGCTCCTATCGTACCAGCTCTCCCTGACATATCTCACTTGTAGGGAGGCAAGGAACATGCACGTCAGGTGTTGATAAGATTTAAAATCCATGTTAAGTATGCTTGGTATTCCCATGTTCCTTTGAATGTTCTTTACTTGCTCCAATATCCCGAGACTCCTCAAGATTTCTTCATTGGGCAATGTTAATCCTATGAACTCGGCCTGCATCAGGACATGGTAAATCTCTAAGTCTTAAGGTATGTTTGACATGGTTGCACCTTCAGGGAATGATTTAAACCAAATAATTTTAGTAGTGAAAGTTATTGGAGTTAATATGAAATAGAGATGAAGATACTCCCTTAAATAGATGGGATGACTTGAATTATTGTGGTTGAGAGGAGTTGTTGTTGTTTGTGGTTGAGGATTAAAGTAGAAGTTGTGGAAGAGGATTAAAGAGGGGACATTGGGGGTGTGGGTGTGTCAGGGAATCTTGGAAAGCTTGAGTAGACATTTCTTTGAGTAGTGGGTGTGTAAGAGAGGTGATGGAGGTGATATTTTGTCCATGGGGGTAAATGAGGTTAGTGGGTAAGTGGAGATGATCCTTTGTCCTTGAGTGAGAGGAGGTTAGTTCAATTTCAACAACACTCCAAATGGTTCGAATGGGCTTCATTGGTTTGATCACAACTTCATAGAACGGTTCGAGCATATGGATCGATCTTGGCGTTAAGGTGCGGATCGATCCAACGTTGAAAATGGATAAACCAGATCGATCCCTTGGATCGATCTAGTGTTGAAAACGCATCGATTGGAAGTCGAATGTCTAGATCGATCCATTGTTGAACGTGGATTGATCACGACTATGTTTTGGATCAATTCGTGGCTAGAGTTCTCATCAACCCAAGTGTTGAGAATGGATCAATCTAAACGAAGTGGATGGAGCCATGGTTGTTGCAGCTCGATCATTCGATGAGTGCGGATCGATCACTATCGAGCATGGCTCAATCACAATGTGTTTGTTGCAGCTGGTCCATATCCTATTTTATCCTCTTTGCAAGATTCCCGAAACTCATTCCGTAAGTGCCTGAAACACCAAAACCAATTGAAAACTAAATTGCATTAAACCAAGTATTGAAAATTTAAAAAGCATTGAAATTAAAATATATACAGAGATAGACATGGGACTTCCTTCCAAGTGAGCTTGTTTTAAGTCACTAAGTTTGACTTCATGTTTTTAGGATTAATGACCCTGAGACGGCTCTCTAAAGAGAACCAAGGTCTTTTTTGAGAAAGCTATTTTATCAACGTTCTGATTAACCTTGTAGTTCAACTTTGGTTGTTCATCAACTTCCATAGCAAGTATAATGTGTTCACCAGAAATTATTTCCTTAATCATGAAGTTATTGGAACATAGTGGATCCAAACTTCCCAGATAATACTTGAACCTTTTGTTAAGTAAAAACACTTGGTCTCCATTCTTGATTTCCAAGATTCGGGTATGAGGTTCCAAATATTTTTCAGAAATTAGAATGTCCGGAGGTTGTTTTTGAGGTGGTACACACTCAGTTTGAGGTTTGAATTCAGGATTTCCTTTTCCCGGATCCTTTAGACTGTCTTCAGCTCTGGACATTTCCAGTGTCCTGGTTTCCTGTAACTCCATAGAAACTTCTTTATCTGGTTCCTTAATAAGCTTGAAACTTTCATGGTGCAGTCCAGACTTTGTTGGTTCCTTTCCCAATCCATCTTCAACTGCTTCACTGCTTGAGTACCCATTCTTCGGATTATCTTCATTCAGTTCCTTCACAGAAAATAGCTGACTTTGGACAGTGATATTCTTAGTTTTGGTCCTGATGTTGAAAATCATTTTTGGGCCTCTTCCTACGTTCAGCTTAATGTGACATTTCTTGACGTTGATTACAGCTCCAACCATTGCTAGGAACGGTCTTCCAAATATTAATGGATCCTTAGGCTCTTCATCCATCTTCAATACCACAAAGTCTGTGAGTATTGTTGCATCTTTGATCTTGATAGGTAAGCTTTCTAAGATACCAACAGGATGCCTAATCGATCTGTGCGCCATTAACATAGTTATGTTGGAATCCTTGAACTCATCGAATCCCAGCTTCTTAGCAGTGGACAGAGGCATTAAGGTGATGGAAGCTCCCAAATCACAAAGGAAGTTGTCAAAGGTTAGGGATCCTAGTGAGCAAGGCAAGGTGAATAAACCAGGATCCTCTTGCTTCGTTGTTATCAAGGCATTGCACTCGTAAGATGGTTCCAACACTTCCTGAGCTATCTCTTCCTTCAAAGGTTTCTCAAAGAAATCTGGGTATTGCGCCATGATCTCTTTCTTGAAACGTGATGGAAACGGCAATCTTGGGACATAGGGTGGTGGATCATAAGGTGTTGCAATCTCTTTTGGAGTAGGTGACTTCTCAACAAGATTTTTAACAGGAACATACTCTTCATACTCTAGAGGTACAACTACGTTTGAACTCAAATCCCCCCCACTAACTTGAACCACATTGTCCTTAGTGAAAATAAGAGAGTAAGTTGGAGTATGAATATAAGTTGTCTGCTGGAGATAGATGGCATTGATGTTAGCATATTCCTTTGGGTTCTGCGCAGACTTTCTCGGAAATTGACCATTCGTAGAAGCAGAAGTGGATGCGGTCTTTCCTTCGAGAGTAGTAACCCTAGAGTTGAGAGTTTTAATCTTCGAATAGATTGCACCAAATGAAGTGTCCATCTTGTGTTGGATTTCACCAAATTTCTTTGATGTCTCCAGTGCATAATTGGCTTGACCTTGAAGAAGTTGCTGTAACATAGCTTCAATGTTGAAAGGTTGAGATGGAGGTTGGTTAGATGAGAAACCAGGAGGTGCACCAGTAGGTTGTTGAAAACCATTTTTTTGTTGCTGCTTTGGGAAGTAACCTCTGTTGTGGTTATAGTTGTTGAAAGGTTGAGAGTTCTTTTGTTGTTGAGGTGGGTACACCTGGTCTTGTAGGTTAGGAACATTGTTGCTTCTGTAAGAAAGACTAGAGTTGTTAGAGTAGTTGAAGTACCCCTTGTTGTAACCCCCTTGGTTTTGCACATAGCACATTTCCTCTTGCTGGTTAGCCTATCCAGCTTGTATCTGAAGTTGTTTTTCATCAGAGATGAAGTGGACTTGATGTTGACCCAGGAGTAACTTTTCCAACTTCTCATTCAGTGCTTTGATCTCCTTCTTAGTGCTATCATCAGAAGCATAACCACCTCTAGGTATTTTGTTGTAGTCCTCACTGTAAATCCCATCAGATTGGGCTAGGTTCTCTACTAACTCTCATCCTTCATCCACACTTTTGTTGAGGAAGTTCCCGTTACTTGCTGTATCTAGGAACATCCTAATCTTGGGCAAGGCACCACGATAGAGGGTGCTAAGTAGTGACGCTTTGCTGAATCCATGATGGGGGCATCGCATTGTGTAGTTCTTGAAGCGCTCACATGCTTCAGAGAAGGTTTCAGCATTTTTTTGCGCAAATCCGGAAATGTCATTCCTCGTCGAGCTGTTATGTAAGTTGAGAATAACTTTGCATGGAATACCTTCTTGCAGGAATCCCATATGGTGTTGGAGTCACTGGGAAGTGATTTCTACCATTGGTGTGACTTTTCCCCAAAAGAGAAAAGGCGAGGCGTAGTTTGAAAGCGTCTTCACTCATACCATTTATCTTCGTGAGGCTGCATAAGCGATCAAACTCGTCAAGATGATCGAGTGGATCCTCTATAGGTAGACCGTGGAACTTGTTCCCCTGCACCATTGTACTAAGACTATGCTTGATCTCGAAGTTGTTGTTTTGAATTGCAGGTGGACTAATCCCATGTCTGATGGTGTGAGTGTTGGGGTTATCACCAGCACCTATAGTGTGCTCGTTGTCTTGTTCAGCGTTGTTTGCCATTTGTAAGTCCAACCATACAAGGGTTCCGCACGTTCGTGTTCACTTCTTGCCCGAGAGTGTTCCCGTTCAAGAGCTCTGATATCGTCAATGAGAGGAATCAAGTCTGTTGGTCCTCTGCTTCTCAGGTCCATACACTGCTAAGCAGGTACCTGAAAAGAAAGCGAACAAAGGTAAACAAGTAAGTAAAGTAAGAAAAGAGGCCTGATCTCAAAAGATCCAAAATCCAGAATGTAGTAAACAACACCCAAAAGGCAACGACGCCAAATTGATAGTAGGATTTTTGAGGTCCTGAGGTATCAATTCTCCATCATTGTAGTATAGATGAGGTATCAATCCAATTGGGTGTGCACCAGGAATCAAGATTGAAATGAATGCTTCTAAGTCAAGCTAAACAGTAAAAAGGGTGGTTTTCTAACAGGTTCTAAGTGAAATGAAACATGCTGGAACTACAAAGCACAAACAGAACAAAGTGCATAAAAGACTAAAAATGCTAAAAGGCAAAAACTAAGGAAAAAGTAGAGAAGGTGAAGATGTAAACAAGTATGAAGCAGTTCTTAAGGACAAAGGGTAATCAACCATAGATCCGTCCCAATCTCCCTAAGCACCTAACATACTTCAAACAACAATGAGCTATCCCCAGAAGATAGGTTCATAAGTAACCAAGTCCAATCACTTGATAAATGAAATCAGCCTAAGCAATCACCAGACCTAACTCCCGTTAACGGTACACTACCTAGAAGCCATTAAGAACCAACCTACCAAAGCAAAAAATCCCCCTAGTCATCCAACGCCTAGGCTGAGATGCATATCCTAAGCATCTAGGGCGTTGCGTAAAGATAGGCTAATCTCTAAAATCACCATGATCACACATTCCATTGAACACTTTTCGGGTGCTGGAATGTCCAAGATCATATTTTAATTAGCGTAAAAGAAACCATAATTAAGCACAATGAAACAGAAGGGATGTATATTTAAACAAGCTTAGGTGCCTAAGGTGAGATCAAGACATCAACCCTAGTGTACCCCATCCTCAGGAGCTTCAGGAAACTACTCACTACTCATGGAAATGAAAACAGGAAAAAACAGGAATGACAACTTCAAAGCTAAACATGATGATCAAAGGTTAAACAGTTGAAGAACAGTAAGAACTCAAACCCAGAAAAGCAAGAACAGCAATAGAACAATAACTAACCCAAAAGATAATCAAATCTTAAAACAGAAGATTAAAAACGAAAATGAAAGAACAACATGCACCAAATAAGCAACAACCTAAAACTAAGTAGGAAAGTAAAAAAAAGCAGTAGATTAGCATAAACTTAAGAGATTCTGGGTTTTACACTAAGAACATCAAGAACAACAAAGGAAATGAAAACCTAAGACAAAAACCTAAAAAGGAAAGAAAAACAAGACTCTGGTAAAATGAGGCGCTTTAGGGCTTTTATAGTGTTCAGAAAAAGTCCTAAATCGCACTAAAGACAAAAAATAATCACTGGCTTGGATCTTGGGTCAGGTCCATTCCAAATTTGATTTGGTAGGGTCAGAACGTGTTTGACTCGAGTTGAGAAGAGTGTGAGATCGATCCAAGCTGGGGATGCTTGAATGAGATTGATCCGGGTGCGCGCTTGAGATTGATCCAGGTGCATGTGGCTTGAGTAAGATCGATCCTGGCCGATGATGAGATCGATCTGGTTGAAGCTGAGATCGATCCAGGTTGAAGCTGGGATCAATCCAGTTTGACGATTGAGATCGATCTGGGATTAATACAGAAGTGGGCTGAGATCAATCTAGATTAATGCTGGGATCGATCCAGTGTTGAGCTGGGATCGATCAAGTGATTGATGCGGGATCGATCTTGGATCGATCCATAAGTAAGATGAAATCGATCCAGATGTTGCAGTGAGATCTTGTCTGAATCTTGGGATCGATCTAGCCTTGTGTTGAGATCGATCTAGGCCTTCGTGATGGTCTACTCTATATTTTCTGCTCTTTTCTGAATTCTCACGAAACCTTCCTGAAAACTGCTAAAAGTCCTGAAAAATCTCCAAAATGCGTGCATATGCGAATTCTAATGCAAAAGTCCTAAAAACCAAAAACTTACTGAAATCAACTATAAATGTGACACATGCACGCCTAAAGACCTCAAAATCGAAGTTAAATGACTTCTAAAAACCATGAAAATTCAGAGTCATCATCGACGCAAACTCGCCACTTGTCATTCTTCTTCTTTACGACGACTGTGTTTGCTAGACACTCCGGATACTTGTCTTCGGCTATAGATCCAGCTCGTAGTAATTTTTCTACTATGTCATTCACTGTTTGCGCCCTTTCTGGTCCCAACCTTTGGCGCTTTTGTCTGATTGGTTTGAAGGTCGGGTCGATGTTGAGTTCGTGGCAAGTAATGCTCGGGTCGATGCTAGTCATGGATTCCAGTGACCAAGCAAAAGAATTGGAGTTTTCCCTTAGGAAGGCGATCACTTTGACTTTAATATCTTCATCGTGTTCGTGACCGACGCTGATGCATCTGTCAGGACTCTGGATGTCTATGTTGACTTGGTCGATAATTTCGTATTTCGGGCTCCCTTGTTCTTTTGGGACGTCTAGTCTGTTGGTGCGTCCTAACTGTAGTTGCTATAGTTCCACGATTTTTTGGGCTTTATGCTCGAGAATGAAACATGTTCTTGCTGCTCTCTGGTTGTTCCTGAGGCTGATGGTCCCTCTTTCCGTTGGGATTTTGAAGCATTGGTGGAAGATGGATACCATCGTTTTAGTTCTCGAAAGCTAAGGGGTCCCCAAGATGGCGTTAAAGATTGGATGTTCATCAACTACCTAAAATTTGGTGGTTGTGATGCTTCGGCCCTGACTGGGAGTTTGATGGTTTCGACAGTTTCGAACGAATCTCCACTAAAGCCGATGAGCGATTGCGTGGTCCTTTTGATAGCTTCTTCGATCTCCATTTTCTGGAGGGTGCTTTTGAAGATTATATCTATAGACCTGACAGTATCGACGAGGATCCTCGTTACTTCGCAGTCCTTGATGTTAAGCTCGATGAGAATGAAGTCTCTCTGTACGCCGTTGATCCCTATTAGGTCGTTGGTGGTGAATCGGATCGGTTCATGCCTTAGTGGTTTGCTAACAGACGCCCCTCTCGTGTTAAAGGACCAACTACTCTATTCTCATGGTCGACCACATGGAGTCTCCGTGTCGTTTGATTCTGCTCATGATAACGTTGATTCTTCGATGGGGGTTACGGGCGCCCTCGTCCTTCTCGATGTTGTCGTGCCTGTGTGGAGGGGTCATGTCTTCATCGACCACCTGTCTCTCTTTCCTACCTCTCGTGTCGCGGTTTTGGTTTGGAGGGAAATTATGCGAACATTCTCTGTAGTTATGCATGGATATTGATTGGGCCTTCTCTACCTGTCGCGCCCTCGATTCTCTTGGTATTTCTTAAGCGATGTGTCCTTCAAATGTCGGCAGTCGATCGTGCTATGCCCTTGCCGACTATGGAATTTGCAGTAAGAATTTCTATCGTCGTCTCGCCTTTGATACGCTTGTGGTTTTCGTTCTTCGATGAGGTAATTAGCGTGTCGCTTTCCTTTTTCTTGTTTTGACTGACCTTCATAGAATTGACGGGGGTCGACTTGTTCTTCCTTTTCTTTTCCGTTGTAAGCTTTGGTCTGCCTGCGGGCCATCGTGGCCTTTTCCTCTTCCATCTAGATAAAACGGTTGGCTCTGTGCAGGGCGTCCTCCAAGGTCTGTGGTTGGTTCAATAAAAATTCTTCGCGGAACCTTGATTCGTACCATAGGACGTTTCTGAATGCAGCGATGGCGGCTTCATCGGAGATGGCTACCTTTGAAACTACCTCCTTGTATCGCTCTATGAACATTCTAGGGGTTGGTGGGGCCCCTGACTTAGTGACCACATATCAGCGGTTGACGTCTTCTTTCGATGAACATGGAGTAATGCTTGACGAAGGCTGTCGACAGCTGCTGGAAGTTATCGATGGATCTGGCTTCTAAATGGGAGAACCACGAGAGCGTAGCCCCTCCTAGGTTTTCTACAACCAGCTGGCAGAGTCCAGCATCCCTCTTTTGTTGGGTTGGCGTTCCCTACGAACGTTGGGAATTTGATCTTCGCGGTGTGCTTGATTTTAGTTTCCATTATTATTTTGGTGAACAGAGTTGTCTGAGTCTCCTCGATGACTCGTTCAATCTTTGGGGCCGAGCTGGTGGCTTTATGAACTAGTGAGCTAATCTCCCGCAGCTGGGCTTTCAGCGCCTTTATCTCATCGTTTGGGCTCATGAGATTGTGGTGCGGTGGTAGGTTTTCTCGGCGGAATGATCCACGAACTTGATGGGTTTCCACGGTTGGTGTCGAGGCGTCGGGCGAGCCAAAATATTTTGGTTCAAAACCTCTAGTTCGGCCCTTTTCAGGCTTGCCTTCATTACTGCTTCAAATTTCTCCTCAGTTGTCAGGATTCGTTCTCCTGCTCTTCCAGTCGACACAATAGCGTCCGATTAGTTTCTTCTTGCGTTGGCACTCCTTGGATCATGTTCAGTGGTCCGATCAGTGTCTGGTGGTTTTCAGCCTTGGTGTTCTGACCGTCTAGGTGCGTCACTTCTTCGACATGAACGCATTCGTCTGTATTGACTGTGTTCGCCATGCTTTCGGCTTGTCGTTGAGTGGGATGTATTTCTTTATCGAATGTAGTCCCTAGTGGAGTCACCAATTGTTGAATCTAGGATCGTCGGTCCCCCTGTATTTTAGTTCGTATTTGATAAGGAAAATTATAAGTACAGAGAAACTCAGGTTGTCAATTTATCTCTCTAACTTCTCTCTAAATCTCTCTCTGTCGTTAAAAGCCAACCCCTTCTTTGTTGAGGTTCTCTTTCTATTCATACTACTCATGTCATCATTCGACTACGTGGGACAGTTGGCTAGACGTCCTGTTCATCCGGCGAGTTGGTCTGTAGGTCACTGTTCGTCGAGCTATAGGGAGACTAAGTGCACTATTCTGTCGGCGGTCTTGCTTGCCTCGTCGGTCCTACTGGTTGGGCCTTCGATGTTGGGCTTGTCCTTTGGGCTTGGGGCGACGGGTCCATACCCTACAACGAGTCTTATTATACGTGAATAATTTTCTGCAAGTTGAACTATTCTCGACAATATAATTCTCCAAAAAAAAAATCGATACTTCTTAGAACTTCTTCTTGAACTGCCACGTGGCAAAATCAGAATTCTATACAGTCATATGATTTTGTAACAACACATTTTATCTTCTTATTACTCATCTATTAATCAGTTATTGCTTAATTACTTTTATGCCCAAGAGTTCATTCATCTCCCTTTCAGGCTAACTTTCTATTTCAAATCATATAAGTTTAGAATTGTGGTGACCTTCGAAATTATTAGTAATCTATCCGTCTTTCAAGCTACGTATTATGAGTCTGATGAGTACAATTAGCGAGTACCCCCAGATCTCGTGGTGAAGATGACGCAACGATTCCGCCTATTTAACTCGACATCTACTTGCTTTCAAGACAATAAACTCGCTATGGCGAGAATTCAAATCGCGAATCTCATTTGAGCTTGGATTATACAAGGTAATAGTCTTATGGATGCTTCTAAGAAGAGCTCAATCAAAGATAAATTAAGATGATTTGATAAAGGTTATAGATTTTATATTACAACCATAGTGTTCCTGCTTTTGAGATGAGCTTTGACAGTTTGTTTTCCCGAGAAATTGAACAGTTCAAGATAAATTAGTTAGCAGTATTGATCTTTGAATCGTGGGTTTACCTTTTTGTAAAAATGTCTCAAACTTGATGGTTTAGATTTCATGTAGTATGATTTCTCATAATCTCTTTGATAGCTTGGATTATTTCATTAGCTTATGAAGTGTGATCTTGGTTTCCTAGGCTTTTATGGAAGAGATATTGTCGCTTCATTGATTAATTTTGTTTTGCATAGAGAATTTAGCTCATGTGTACACTGCAGAAATAGTCTCTACAGTTTCTCATCTCCATGAGAAAAGCATTTGAGACCCGAGAACATACTCATGGACACAGATGGCCATGTGATGTTAACAGATTTTGGTTGAGCAAAGGAGTTTTAAGTGAACAATGTGTGGGATTACAGAGTATATGGCACCTGAAATCGTTAAAGATAATCATAACTTTGTGCTGCGAGATGTTAAGATGATGAGAAAGACCATATCCTAATGATTCATAGTTAAAGATTGGCTATTGCGTTTGGAGTTATTGCCACTCCTCCAAAGACAACGGTTCAGATCTTTAAGAATATGAGGGTATGCGGTGATTTCCATAGCGTTACAAAGTTCATATCGATTAGCCTATAAGGTAATTGATATTCTACTATAAATAATGCATGTTGTCTGCAAAAGCCATCTCCTTCTTGCTTTTTCTCTCTTGTTTTCAAGAAGATATAAGCTTAGAGGATATATAGACTATATGAGAAAATTTATTGTGTTCTTAGGTATTATTACTAGTGTACGACAAAATCCTGGTTGTAGACATGACTCCTTAATCCAGCTTCTCTAGAGTAAATTTCAAAAAGAAAATGTTACCGATTCAAGATTATGTGGATGTATTAAGATCAAGTCACCAAAATTTTTACCGATGAAGGAATTACAAATGATCCAAGAGACCTGAACGTTGACACATTCAGCTTCCGCTACTTTGAATACCTTAAAAAACTTTAGTCCCTGCAGAAGGTTTGGACGGAGTCCCTGCAGAAGGGTCTGGACCGTAAAATCAAACCCGCGAATAGGGCCATATGGAATTGGAGAAGTTCTCTTAACAGTTTCAAATGTTCAGACTCTAATTGTATGTATTTCTCCTCATTTATTTATTTTCTTCTTCTTCACTGCAAGCTTCAATCGGGATTTCTAATATGTTGTATAGTTTCTTCAGTCGGTTCAATGGATAAAAGAAAAATGGTAAAGAGGATACGTGGTGTGACTTTCTCTGCAAGAGTGTGCTGACTTTGAACATTCCATGAGATACACAGCTCGTGGAATCTTTAACAACCTGATGAGTGATGTTCATATTTCCAAGCCATATATCATCTCTGAAAGTGTAAAAGACTTGGTGAAGAAAATTCTTAAGAAGGGTCCCAAGCGAATACTAACCACACATCAAGTATTATGTAAGTCTACCCATCCATCTTCCTGTATGTCTACATCTCTAGATATTTATCATGTTTTTGGCGTTCTCCTTAAGTCAAGATCCATTGGTGAAATATTTCTTTTGTTCTCTTTTTTAACATTTACAATGAAAACCTATTCTCTTACAAACGTACATTATGACTAGCGATAGATACTTGAAACCAACGACTTTTCCGCATTCAAAAGAAGCTGGTTTGCGGAGAGTTTACGAAGATTACTGTCTGATTCAGGATATTGATGGGGTTGGGATGTAATGACTGTTAAGGAAGGTTGTGAGATGGTGCAGAAGTGGATTCTCTTATTGCAGAAGAAGGACATGGTGGCTAGAGATGTGTCGCAACGTTCGCGGCTGAGTATTTGTCACAGCTATTATTATAAAGAGGATGCAAAAACAACATAAGTGTGGTGGTTTTGATCTGAAGCCTAATAAAAAAACTCAAAAGAAACTTTTGATCTGAGTAAGAGGGTATTTTCTCTTTTATTGATCAATGAACATGGGTCTTTTAAAGATAGAAGTCTTCACTACTATTTTTTTAACCTGTGATTTATTATTTTTAAAACTAACATGTTATATAATTATATGAGATAAGGTAGCTTAAAGTGTTAAACTCTTCTGGTTTTTTCAGGGATATTGGTGTCTTTTTTCTGTGTTTTATCTGAAATATTCAAAAGTAAATTGGCATATATATCCCTTAATCCGCATATGTTGAATTTAGGAGAGTTGTATGCGAATGTAATAACAGCTAAAGTTTCTAAACGATGTGTAACATATGAATTCTATCAAAAGAGCTGTTAATCATCTTAAAGATGCAGAACTTTAAATATATTAGATGTTTATCAATATCAATGCACATTAGTGAAAAATTAAAAGCTAAAATAAGCATCCAATAAACAATAATCAATTTACAGGTTTCTCTCAACATTTAGTAAAGTTTCATCTTTTATTCTATTAGCACTCATAAATAATTTATATATGAGAAGATTAGGAACACACAATATGAATAAAACATGGTTGTTTGGGTAATCGATTTTGGGTTGAATCAGTTTTATTTGATTCAAAATATTTTAGATATGAAAGTTTAGAGTTCATTCGAATATATATTTTTTTAACTTTTATTTGGTTTATTTTTTATTTTAGATAGTTTGGTTAGGAAAATAAAAAACCAATTTTAAACAATAAAATATGCGGGTCTTACTTTGATTTTATTATTATTTTAATAAGCTACCCAAAATACTCAAAATTATCTAGATATATATATATATTAAAAAACATGGACTCAAATCAGGGATGTCTGAGGTTTTTTGTTTATATGAGTTTTTTAGTACTTCAATGTTAGGATTAGTTACTAGTTTTAATTTGATACAAGTTTATTTTTTGGAATTAATTGGAATGTGTTCGTATTTATTAATAGGTTCACACGACCTAATGTAGCGAATGCTTGTCAAAAAGTTCTTATAACTAATCGTGTAGGGGATTTGGGTTTATTATCATGAATTTTAGGTCTTTATTGGATAACTGAAAATTTTGAATTTCAGAATTTGTTCGAAATATTCAATAATTATTTGTTAATCATAGCAAAAATATGAAAATAGTACATTTTACAAAAATTACTTATTTTGTTCATCATTATAAAACTATGAAAGTACTATACTTTCTAAACGAAAATTTACTTACAAGTTGATACAGTTAAATATATATATATATATATATATTTTAATTCCTAACTAGTCAATTTTTAAACTTAAAGTAATAGTGCCATAATCTCCATTAATAAATCTAGTAGGCAGTAGGCAAGAGAGGTGGTTTAACATTTTTCTGGAACCACTCTGTCTCCATTTATTTTTTTCATTTGCCTAACCAGTAAAGCTTCTCTATTCAGGTCATGTCTCCTACCACTCCTTTCTATTTAATCAACTATGTTTACGGCTACCTCAACCATCGTTATCGATCTGTGTTTTGGCATTCTCTCTTTGCAGAATTCTCTGCCTCTACTCCTACTCTGTTTTAAGGAGACTTTAATGAAATCAAAAACCTCTCTGAAAAATCGGGTGGCTTAACAACACTAGCCTAATTTACTTATGCACAATAGGTGATAAATACACGTGGATTAGCAGACGCTATGACCACATTATCCGTTGTAGACTAGACAGAGCCACTGCAACAGTTGACTGGCACCACCTCTTTCCTCGTGCACAGGCTAGAACACTCCCTTGGATTGGTTCGGATCATCGACCAATCCAAGTCACCACATGCAGTCTTCACCACTCTTCTTATAAACCCTTTCATTATGATAACAGGTGGAGACACAACCCTGAGGTTTTCTCTTTAATTAATGAAATATGGTCCTCTAAGTGTACTTACATTTACCCTCAACAGTTTAGTCAAGCACTGATTCAATGTCGGAAAGGTTTATCAAAATGCAAATCACAAAAGCATTGTAACTCTCGGATTGCCATAAGTAACATCAAGTGTCAACTACAAGAGGCTTTTAATCACTTACATCCCAGTTTCACTCATATACGACAACTCAACAAGGACCTTGTACACCAATATCAGCTCGGAGAGGAGTTTTGGAGGACCAAAAGCCGAACATTATGGTTGCAAGTTAGGGATAGAAACACCTCTTTCTTTCACGACAAGAAAAAACAATGACATGAAATTAATCGCATCTCGACAATTTTAGCCTCTGATGATACTGTTTATACGGAAATTGCATAAATGCATAATGCTTTTCTCTCTGATTTCTCTGATGTCTATACATCACGCCCTGCCCAAAACCATGAACCTATATTACAATTTGTTACCCCTTGCGTTACTCAAGTCATGAATAACTCTCTCCTCCAACCGCTAACTGACTAGGAAATTTGGTTTGCGCTCTTATCCATGCATAGAGATAAGGTGCATGGCCCATACTGGCTAAATGTTGGTTTTTATAAGGACCATTGGACCACCATCATATCTGATGTACGGCGGTTCATTCACCATTTCTTCAAGGATGAATCGCTAGACCCACAGCTAAACCATACTCACATATGCATCATTCCAAAACTTCCCAATTCGGTACATGTCCCTAATTTCTGCCCCATCATTCTACCAATGTGGCATACAAAATAATTTCCAAAGTGTTAGCAAACCGCCTAAAATTGTGTCTTGATACCATCATCTCTCCAAATTAGTCGGCCTTTATTCTTCATCGAATTATTACGGACAATGTTCTGATTGCGCACGAATTGATGCATTCCCTCGCAAAACGATAATTTAAGGTCTCTTTCCTAGCATGTAAACTAGACATCAAAAAAGCATTTGATCGGATAGAGTGGCAATACCTACACAATATCATGCTTCGTCTAGGTTTTTCAAACAAATGGTGTCGGAAAATCATGTTTTGTGTCTCATATGTAACTTACTCTGTTTTACTTAACGGCCAACCTCATGACAACATTATTCCCATCCGAGGCCTACGACAAGGAGACCCACTCTCCCCCTATTTATACATCATTTGCACCAAAGGACTCTCTGCTTTATTTAAAGGCTACATTGGTCAAGGTCGTTTACATGCGTTCCAAGCAAGCCGAGGCGGCCCACCGATTTCCGACCTCCTATTTGCCGATGACTCTATAATTTTTTGTCCAGCAAAGATCCCGGAACGCACTAACCTTTTACAACTACTACAAACCTATGTTGTGATATCAAGACAAGTAATCAACTACCAAAAGTCATGCTTGAAGTTTGGTAAAGGCACCACGAGACTCTCCAAGCAGAATTATCTTTTTTGCTACTTATTAAATCTACCAATGGTTTCCGAGGATACTTATGTCTTCCAGACTTGTAAGGCCGTGTAGGAAAAAACGTTTTTCAGGCTATCTTAGAGCGTGTTAATCACAAAATCAATAGTTGGTCCTCTAATTTCCTATCCACGGCAGGTCAAGAAGTCTTGATTAAAGCGGTCATACAAGCACTACCCGCCTATACTATGTGCTGCTTCTGCCTCCTTTCTACATTAGTGAATCTTCTTACCTCAGCCATACGAAATTTCGGTGGAAAACAAGCCCAACAACCTGAGGAATTCTTTGGGTGGCATGGTAAAAAATGACGACCTCAAAACGAGACGGCGGTCTAGGCTTTCGCGATCTATACACTTTTAACACTGCTATGCTCGCAAAAAAATGTTAGAGAATTCTTCACACCCCGAACTCTTTACTCACTCGTCTTTTGCAACACAAGTACTTCCGCTATACATCACTACTCCACGCTGCACTTCCTTCCCAACCAAGTTTCGGATGGTGCCATATTTTTCAAAGTATACAAAGCATCAAACCAGGATTTACTTATATTATTGGTAATAGCTCCACAACACATGCCTTTCAGGATCTGTGGTTACCTCACTCTCAACTAGAACCATCTTCCCTAATGCAAACACTTTGATTACTTACCCCTATTACTCTATGTCCACACTCAACAATGGTTGATTTTTTCATTGACAATGCCACACACCATTGGGATATAACCAAACTTCATCCATACATGCATCCTCGGGACCACCAACGCATCCTGTCTTTATGCATGTCTACTTCCAATGCCACTGACTCCATCTCATGGAATCACTCATCCACAGCTACATATACGGCTCGCTCGGGATATCACTTCTGCTCTCAAATCAGCGATTACCACAACACCAACAAACTAGCCAACATGACACGCTTGTGTCCTTCATCTAGTCATGGGACATACCACCAAAGATCAAACACTTTTGGTGGAGAGTTTACCATACTGCTCTTCCTATATTTGTTAATCTAAGACGCAAAGGTCTCAATCTCAACCCCATTTGTATCCTTTGCGGTGAAAAGGAGGAAACCATTGATCACATTTTATTATTTTTCCGTATTAGCAAAGAAGTATGGGAGTTGTCACCTCTCAATTATTGCCCACTAGCTATCGATGGGACAACTGCTCACCACCCTAGCACATCCCTGACCCACTTACTAATGCTTAACCGCAACCGGATACCCCTCATCAGCTCACTATCATGACATTTATGGAAATCACGTAATGATCTCTGCTTTAATAACTGACGTTGGCCAATACCTCTCATTATCTCCAAAGCGTTGCAGGATGCAGATTTGTGGACTACAATTTCCACAACTAATCTACCCACCTCTGTTACAATTTCACCGCTCTCTACCACGTTTACCAACCCCCTCTTCCACATGTCTCTCCCTTCTCCGCAAATAATTTCCTTTGTAAAGTGGATGGCTCATGGATTTCACCCAACCAGCTTTGTGGCATAGCATGGGCGCTCTTTCCACCTGGTACTCAATCACCTATTTGTATCAGATTCTCAGTTATTCCACCTCGTCCAACACCAAAAAGTGTAGAAGCAGAGGCTTTTCTATGGGCAGTCACTCAATTGAAAGTACTTGGCTACGGTGATTCAGATTTCTACACCGACTGTAGCACCTTTCTCAAGGCTATCAACACAATGGCTACAACATTGAAATACAATTGTTTGCCTTTGTCCACTTTAGCATCATACTGTCAAGACACCTCTTTCAAATGCAGGCTACTAGAATACATTATCTCCCTCTTTGTAACAATACTGTGTCAGACTATTACGCCAAATATGGCCGTACTATGTGTGATTCGAGGGCTTGTACCATAACCATCTATATTATATTAATAAATATTACGTTGACAAAAAAATCTAGAAAAAGTTATAACAATAAAAAGATTTCGTATCATCATCGAAATCAAAATTTGAAAACTATCATTACTATATACCCTTTATTTTCTATGAATTAAATCTTGAATCAAACTGTCACAATGGATATATTTCAACTAAAATCTTAATCTATGCAAGAAAATAGAGAGAAAAAAATTTGAAAAAATTATAACCTATACAATATAACTTTTAAATTTTAAAAGTAAATTTTTTTTATCTTACCATGTACTTGTTTCAATTGATTTTTTAAACCATGAAATGACTTAAAAGTTGAATAAAAAATTTAAGATATAGTGGAGGAGTAAAAAAATGTCAATTTATAGGACGAAAAGGTTTAAAAGTTATATTTAGAAAATCAATAAATTTAGGAGGTTAAATATGTTGTAGTGATAAACTTTTATTGAGTAGTAAATGTATCACGTAATATTAATACCACTAAGTAAAATGTCATAATTGATTATTTTGAATGCCATAAAATTTTATTATCATATATGTTGCGGAATTTTATAAAACAGTGTTTAGATTTATGGTGGTTTTTATTTAACCACAGTTGGTGTTGAGTTTTGCCTAACAAATCCACCATAAACCCTAGTAAAAAGTTTTATGGGCTACATTTATATCAACCAAAATGCGCCGATTGAAGTCCAATTCAAATTGCAGTCCGATTAAACATAGCTATTGTGAAACAAACATAAACTAATGTGCTCACTTCTAAAGGACTCCCTTTACATGTTCAGAGCTCTATTCACCTTGTTTGTACTTGGAGACAAGCCGCGTAGGAAAAGAGTAAGAGAGTCTGCAATAATAAACAAAAAGCGTATAAAATTGAAAATTAGGCATGATTAAAACTAGGCCACTAAAGCTAGATCGTCTCCGGCTTTTCAAAACAAACATATTGACTTGCTGGGAATACATAATGCAAAAATACGGGGCGGGGCTATCCTGTCACCAATGGATCTTATCTAGTCAAATGCAGTAAAAAAGTAAACCAAAGATAGGCATGAAAGATCTTTCTACCGACGAAAAAATATCACTGCTCCCAATTCTTTTCCTTATTTAGGAAGTCTTTAATCATAATTTCATGTTAGGTTTTAAGATATGAAAGTTTGAAGAACACATGAATTCACAAATACAAACATTTTATTCCTAACGGTTCTCAAAAACAATTACAAATGCTCTTTCTTTACTTGTAATATAAGCTATTTCATAATATGCTTATCTTTTTGAAAACCTAAACCTTAAAGTTGTTCTTTCTCACAAGATCTCTCGTAGACTCTCTAGAACAACTCTAAACCCTAACCCAAGACTCAAAAACTTAGCGGCTCATGTTAACTTTCTCACACACTTTTGAGCTCCTTATATACTAACCCAACCCTAACATGTTCTTTTCTTTTTCATCAGTGTTTCCTGTTTCTCGAGAAATCTCTGATAAGGTTAAAGCTGTAAGTCTTAAGAAAATCAGTAGAAAAGATACTTATATTGAGGAAATAGTGAATACAAGCTTTGAGAGAAATGTTTAATGGAGTCTCTCCCCTCCCACCTTAACAATTCCTTTACAAGTTCCTGGATAATCCTTCTCTCTCACTCTCCTTTTACATATATAGTCCTAAAGTCAGCCTCCTAATTGCACATGCTATATAATGGGATCATGTGCAACCTGAAAGTGACACTTCCTGTGGTTATTTTACTACTTAACAATGATTCCACATCTAGCCTAGGCCACACACTAAACTATAGTGATTCTTCTTACTCTTCTTCATATCCTTTGGGCCTTAGCCCTCCTCTTGTAGTGGTATAGGATTGGAGGGTGCAAGGCCTCATACTTATCAATACCCCCGCCATCCAATTTGATCTTGTCCTCAAGGTCGAACTTAGGGAATTGCTTCATTATGACATTCTTCCATTCCCAAGTGTTGTCAAAATCTGGTAATCCCTTCCATTTGATCAACAGCTCTTCTTGTCCTTATACATGATTCACCCTCTTGTCCAACACCCATTCTGGTTCAGCTTCCATCATTCCATCTTCTGTCAACTGTATAGGTATGTTGGTGGACACAATCTGCTCTCCAACAGCCTTCTTGAGTTGTGAGACATGAAATGTCGGGTGTATTTTAGCTTCATTTGGCAATGGAAACATGTAAGAAACTTTTCCCACATTTACTATTATCAGATAAGGGCCATAATATCTGCCAGAGAGCTTCTTATTAGGCCTCTTGGCCAATGATTTGCTCCGATATGGCCTCATCTTCAGAAACACCAAGTCTCCTATCACGAATTCAATCTCTCTTCTCTTACCATCTGCTTGCTGCTTCATTTTCTGTTGAGTTATGTGTAGATTGTGTTTCAAAGCTTCTATCGCAGCATCTCTGGACCGCATCCTTTCCTCCAAGTCTGCGTTTGTAGTTGATCCATTTTAATACTTGACCAGCATTGGTGGTTCTCTCCTATAGACAGCCTTGAATGGAGACATAGCTATGGAGGTGTGGAAAGCCGAGTTGTAGCAAAGCTCCGCCCATGTCCGCGGTTATTCACTGTAAAAACATCTCAAGTATATTTCCAGCCCACGGTCAGTTACTTCCGACTGCCCATCCGATTGAGGATGGTAAGCGGTGCTGAAATAGAGTTTAGTTCCTACCAAACGGAATAGCCCCTTCCAAAATTGACTCATAAAAACCTTATCTCGGTCCGAGACAATGCTCTTTGGAAACCCGTGTAATTTGACAACCTCCTGCACAAATAACAGCGCCACATCCACAACAGTGTAAAGATGTTTCAGCCCATAGAAATGGTTGTTCTTTGAAAAACGATCCACTACCACCAACACCGAGTTATACCCATCTGACCTTTGAACTCCCTCTACAAAAACATGGTAAGTTCTTCCCAAATCGCCATGGGAATTGGCAATGGTTGGAGCAGTCCTGCGGGTGCCAGTGTTGAGTGTTTGTGACGTTGGCAGACCACACCGGAAGCTACATAACGCCTGATATTCGTCATCATCCCTGGCCAAAAAAACATATCTTCTATCCTCCTCTGTGTTTTAAGAACCCCACCATGTCCTCCTAATTTACCATCGTGAAACTCCTTCAAAATCAGTCCAATGATCCCTGCTCCTTTCAGAATCACCAACTTTCCCTGTCTTAGCAGCTTTCCTTGTATCAGAGTGTAGTTTGGATGAGAATTTCCCCCTTGTGCCAACTCCTTAATTATCCTCTGTAATTCATCATCTCCATCCACAAGCTTTTGAAACTCTTCTAATTCAATAACAGATGGTACCGTGAGTGCTAACAGCTCCATTGTAACATCTTTTCTTGTAAGGCATCTGCTGCCTTTTTTTCTAACACCGGCTTGTACTGAATTTCGAAATCAAAGCCCAATAATTTGGTCAACCAGCGCTGATACTCCAAGTATATTTCCCGTTGCTCTAGAAAAAAAAATCTAAGGCTTTTCTGGTCTGTCCTCACCAAAAATCTCCTTCCCAGCAAATAGTGACGCCATTTTTAAATGTCAAAAACAATGGCCATGAGTTCTCTCTCGTATATGGACTTCATCCTTTGTCTGTCCGTAAGAGTTTGGATGAAATAGGCAATAGGCCTATTCCCCTGCATTAGCACCGCTCCTAACCCTGCGCCTGATGCATCCAATTCTACCACAAATTGGGCTTCAAAATCCAGTAATGCTAATATTGGAACTGTACTCATGGCTGTCTTGAGTTTTCTAAATGCCTCAGTTGATGCCTCACTCCACCCGAATTGATCTTTCTTCAACTACTTAGTGAGTGGTTGGGCTATACTTCTGTAACCCGTAACAAATCTTCTATAGTATTCGGTGAGTCGCAAGAAGCCTCTCAACTCTCTGATATTAGTAGGTTGTGGCCATTCTACCATTGCTTTTATCTTTGAAGGGTCTGCTGCCACTCCCTCAGAAGATATTACGTGCCCTTAATACTCAATCTGAGGGCTCCCAAAACTGCATTTGTTTGGTTGGCATACAATTTGTGCTGCCGCAATAATTGTAGAACCATTTTTAGGTGTCCCGCATGCTCTCTTTGATCTCGACTGTACACCACAATGTCGTCGAAAAATACCAGCACAAACTTCTTCAAATATGGTCAAAATACTTCATTCATCAGTGACTAAAATTTTGCGGGTGTGTTTGTTAGGCCGAAAGGCATCACTAAAAACTCGTAATGCCCATCGTGTGTACGAAAAGCCGTCTTATGAACATCCTTGGATTTCACCAGAATCTGATGGCACCTGGACCTCAAATCGAGTTTGGGGAACACCACTACACCTTTTAACTCATCCAATAATTGGTAGATCATTGGTATCAGGTAACTATCAGGCACTATCGCTTTGTTAGGGCACGATAATCAACACAAAACCGCCAACTTCCATCCTTCTTCTTCACCAGCAACAAGGGACTCGAGAATAGACTGTTGCTGTCTCGAATAATTCTAGCTGCCATCACGACGGCAAACTGCTTCTCAATCTCTTCCTTTTGAGCCTGTGGGTAACAGAATGGACGCACACTCACGGGTTCAGCTCCTGTTTTGAGTAAGATGACATGTTCTTTACCACGGGACGGAGGCATCCCTTGTGGTTCTTCAAAGACATCAGTGAACTATTTCAACAAGCTGCGATACTCATCAGCTTCTGTCCCCTCTTGGTTCCATTCCTCTGTCTGTAAACCGCCATACTCAATCAATACTCTGGTGCCTTCCCGTTTCAGAGTTTTCCATAATGACTTCAAGGATACTGAAGTATTACTTAAGCTTGGGTCACCCCTCAAGGTTGCTGAAATTTCATTACAGTTGAACTTCATCACTTGAGCCTTGTAATTCACTTTCATTTTCCCTAGCATTTCCAACCATTGCAGCCCTAGTAACACGTCAGTGCCACCCACGTCCAAAGGCAACAAGCTATTTATGATGGATAAGTGTTGCATCGTCAACTCTACTCGCTGGCAAATTCCATTGCCTTTCACCGCTATTCCTATCCCCATTACAACACCATACCCTGTTGAGGGTATTGTGATGTTTGTTTGAGACGAAAAATATTTGTCACCAATCTAAGACGTTTTATATACAATTTTGTGACTAATTATTTTTTGTCACGATTTCGTTGTTATTTCGTCATTGTATTGCAACAGAAGATTTTGTCACTAAAAATAGTCACATATAATAACATAAATGTGACGATAACCTAACAGTAACAAGTGTGACTATAGTTTGATGAAATGTATAGTAATAATGAGTGACATAATTATAATGTACATGCATATAACTATTATAACACTATAGTAATATACAAAATACGAAGGTGTTACCATTTGAGAATATGACTCTCTAATAGTTTTCATTACCCATTCTATAAATAATAATCAATATTTTGAAAATCGGACAAGCGTTTTTGAACACTATTGAAACAAAATGAACAATTAAAGTTTATTAATAAAAATAATTTTAATTAACTATAATTTATAAGTTAAAATTTAGTTAGAAGATACAATATTTTCTAAACATAATAATAATTATTATTTTCATTCTTATCTTGGAACCAAGTCAAATTGAAGCTTTACTCTCATGTGGTCAAATTTCTTAAGAGTCTTTTTTTTTTCTTCAATAAACTGATAATATAAAAAAGATGATACAACAAAAGGAATACAAACCATTTTAACCAAAAAATTAGGAGAGATTTGCTTCGTCTTGAATGCGTGATTGGAGCCAAGCCGGACCTCCTAAAGCTAGATAGGATTGGAGCATACCATATTTNAAAGCTTCTATATTTCTTAAGAGTCTAAAGAACAATAAAATCACAATCTAATTATTTTAATGAACGAAATAAAGAAATGATGCTACAAAAGAAATGATATTTAGTGTCATTCTTATTAACATCATTTCATTATTTGAAATCAGAAGGTAAAATACCCCTAATAATTTTAATTAACTATAAATTATTTTACTTATCTAAAGTATTTCATCGTTGTATGCAGGAACTAGCTATTGGTCTTGTCTATTGTGGTCCAAACGGTGAAAAAAAAAAGTATTTCATCGTTGCCTCTCCTGACTCCGTTCAGAAAAGACGATCGACTTTTCACTATCATGATCTCTCTAATCGCATGATGTTCGCTTTGTTAACGGGATCATGTGGATTGAGAATCCGTCTTTCTCTCTTGTCGGCTTCGTCGTTGACCTTGATTAACCCTAGGGTTTCTCGATTACAAATAGGCATCGTTTGTGAAGCTCATTAAACTACCACATATAGTATATTGTTTGATTTTCTTTTTTTTCATTCTATTTGCTTTTATATTCGTTTTGGTTGTTGAAATTTGCTAGTGTTCGAGAATTTAGTTTGCTGATGATTGATTGTTCTGTTGAAATTACTAGTCAGATGCTTGAATATGGTTCAGTTTTATGGTTAATAAAGCTAATATTGAATCATCGATCTATCAGGGAAAGATAATTAAGCTGATATTGTATCATCGATCCATTCATTGATGTTAGGTGGATCTATCAGTTTTATGTTTCTTTTCCATTCATTGATGTTAGGTTGTTGTTAATTTCAAACACTAGAGAAATACGAGACGAAAGTGATCGTAATGGATGCGTGTGGTTATTGAGGTATTACACTGTTTCCTCTGCACCCAGGCTGCGTTATTTATAGTATATGTTGTTTTCATCTGTCTATATGTCTCATTGGCCAGAATCTCTTTTTTAGTTCAGTCTTGTGGAATAGGAAGACTTGAATATCTTTTTGGTATTCAGTTTTGTGCATAGTCATTTTGATTTTGATTCTTGCTTTTGCCTGTCCCCTTTTTTTCAGTTTTGTTAATTTTGATACTTAGATTGCTCCTCCTCCAACTTCAATTCTAGACACTAGCAGGAGTAAAAATGCAAGGTGAACATTAACTTTTCTTTACTTTGATAAGATATATTATTTCATTTTCTTTCACTGAGTACATATGAGAAAACATGTTCTAGAAACTTAGCTTCTTTACTTTTTGTTTTCGATGTTATTAGGATGCATCGATTCTCCTTGTTAGAGGAAGAAAGGTAAGTGTCTTCTACGTGTCTTTCTTTTTTCATTTTCTTTTGAATTGCTAGTTTGACAATGTGGAAAATACATTGGTTAAGTTTAGATTGTGAATACTTATCATAATATTCCAGGTTTGAATCACTGAAGGAGATTCTCTTTATTCACTTGGACGATCGTGGTTGAGAAATGGTGATCACGAAGGAATTCAGGTTCGCTTCATTTTATGTTCTTGTTTTAAAGTATGATGTGAAAAGCTCAGTTACGTAGATGCTTCCGCTTGACATATGGAGATTCATAGGTTGTACTTATGGGATCTTGCTTTTCTGGGGTTTTGATTCAGAAATCCACATTAATCCATATTCTAATTCAAGCTAACAACATTACTTTTGACTAAGCCTCTAGTTGCATCCAGATTAGTAATCTTAGCTATATGCATTCTCTAAGTTTCCTATCTGATTTTGAAGCATGATGACCACATTCTCACCGTGTAAAACTCTATTGACCTCACTTTTCCGTCTAGTTGCTTCACTATACGGTATTGTTGTTGGACTTGACAATTTAGATGACGTAATCAAACTCATAAAAAAGCCTCAAGTTATTCCTCTGCTGCTACTGCTTCCAGGTACTTTCAGTCAATCACATACATTAGGATTCTCTCTTGATTTGAATGCTTCGTGCTGATTAATTCATGAATTGGTAAGGAACTTTAAATTGTTAAGATAGTTTTTGAGAGTCTTCAGTATTATAAGGTTTGGTTGTTTTGCCTTGCTAAAGAAATTGATGCTAAAGTAAGCTTTATCGCTTTGAACTTCTAAAATTTGTAGATTACTATATATTGAGAGAGGGGAAGCAAGAATCTATAGGAAAGATGAAATCATGAAAGCTATTGGAAACAAACTGGACCGCTACGTGTTTGGAACTGAAGATTCAATATGGTGACGCCTTCTCAAATTCTAGATTCAAGTGGAAATATCTCTGGAAAAGAGTCTTCTGTTCTAGTTCTTTTATTAGTCTTTTTTAGCCACCGTTGCTTTGTACTTGTATCTTCTTTTCTATGACCTATAGACAATGTATTAAGAATTTGTTAATCATACTTATTTTTTATATTATTATTTGATACAATATTTATCTTTCTAAGGGATGAAAAATTTAATGGCGATTCAAGACAATTTTGTTCATAGTCACTGTGACGGAAAACCATTAATCTCTTAGTTACTAGTTATGACTATTTGATATTTTACTTTCGTCGCCACAAGTGACATACTTAATACATTATTATAGTCACAAGAAATGATAGTTATGAGACAATAATTTTCGTTGTTATGTGATACAAATTAATTACTTTTATCAATCGTAACAGTTTAAGACAAAATGGTTACTAAAAATTACGTCACAGATTGTGTAACGTTTTTGTTACATATAAATATTTTTGACACTAATATTGTGACTGTTCAAAAATCATCACAAATATGTAACAATACTAATATTGTGACAAAAAATATATTATTGTGACAAAATAATGTCTTAATAAATAAAATTTCTTGTAGTGGATAGGTAGTGTTCAGTTTCATCCTCTTTAACAAACATCACACGTAACTCCTTCTGTTGGCAGCGTTGGTTGTCACTCCACCTCCCATCACACTTGAAACAAAGGCCCTTAGCCTTCTTTTCCTTCATCTTAGCCTCTGTCAACCTCCGATAATAGTTCTTATTAGGGTTCTCACGTCGATTACGAGATTCGGAGCATCTGGAATTGTTTTTTTCTAAACAGCATCGTTTGGGTGTCATAGTGATTTATCCCCCTTGAAGAGTTTTACAAATATGCCCCTGAGTGGTCCCTACGGTTTTGTACATTGTTAACCTACCTCCTGGTTGGCGCATCCCCTTCTCTTCCCCGACAAAAGAACTTTCCATCCCCGACTCATCATTTTTTGCCGAATCTTCTACCATTTTTGCCATTTTCATCATCTTCTTCAACGTACGAGGTTTGAACATCTTAACCCCAGCCCTAGTCCTGGGTTTAAGACCAATCATGAATATCATCTCTAACACAGCCTCCGGCACCTCTGACGCGTTAGAAGCTAGTGCAATGAACTCCTTACAGTACTCCCTCGCCGTTCCCTCTTGCCAGAGCATCAACAGCCTTTCCCCGGTAGACAGTTCCTTAGTTGTTGAGAAGTTTTCTAACACCCTCATCCTCATTTGCTCCCAAATCACGAACGGATTCCTGTCCCTTTCCCAACGGTACCACAGTAAAGCTTCGTCTGTGAAACACATTCTAATAGCCTGTAATTTCTCTTCTTCAGAGAAATTTTCTAGTTCAACATATTGATCCACACGCATCACCCAACCGTCTGGTCCTTTTCCGTCAAACATAGGAACCTCTATTCTCTGTGACAGGGGTGTTTTCTTCTCCTCCTTTTCACCCGCGTTCTGTCTCTCCTCTGCTTCCTGGCTCCCTGTCTTTTGACTTTGTTCACCAGTCTCTTTCTCAGTCATTTTGGAAGACTGAGACTCCTCTTATGGCTTCTTCCCCTGTTTCTCTTCGTCTAGCAGAAGTTTATTCTCCAAACGTTCGAGAATACTCATTTTGGAAAGAACCTCCTCCATGTTTTTCTCCAAACCCGATATCTTGTTCTCCATGTTTTTCTCCCGTTGAAGGCCTTCTGCCTTCTCTTCCAATGGGTCACTTTTCTTTGGCGACATGTTTTGCGATCTCACGGCTCTGATACCAAATTGATAAGATAAGTCGTAAGTCTTAAGAAAATCAGTAGAAAAGATACTTATATTAATGAAATAGTGAATACAAGCTTTGAGAGAAAGGTTTAATGGAGTCTCTCCCTTCCCACCTTAACAATTCCTTTACAAATTCCTGGATAATCCTTCTCTCTCACTCTCCTTTTACTTATATAGTCCTAAAGTCAGCCTCCTAATTGCACATGCTATACAATGAGATCATGTGCAACCTGAAAAGACACTTATTGTGGTTATTTTACTACTTAACCATGATTCCACATCTAGCCTAGGCCACACACTAAACTAGAGTGATTCTTCTTACTCTTCTTCATATCCTTTGGGCCTTAGCCCTCCTCTTGTAGTGGTAAAAGATTGGAGGGTGCAAGGCCTCATATTTATCAATCTCCACATCCAATATTTCTTTTTCCGGATAATCCTTCTCTCTCACTCTCCTTTTACTTATATAGTCCTAAAGTCAGCCTCCTAATTGGACATGCTATACAATGGGATCATGTGCAACCTGAAAGGACACTTACTGTGGTTATTTTACTTCTTAATCATGATTCCACATCTAACCTAGGCCACACACTAAACTAGAGTGATTCTTCTTACTCTTCTTTATATCCTTTGGGCCTTAGCCCTCCTCTTGTAGTGGTAAAGGATTGGAGAGTGCAAGGCCTCATACTTATCAATCTCCACATCCAATATATATTTTTCCTTGTTGCTCACAAGCTTTCCATAATTGCATCCTTCAGTTGTCGTGCTCTCCATCTCTTACTCAATTTTGTTCTTATATCAGTTGCTCACAAATCTTCTGCCTTTACAATCTTCCCCAAAATGGGATCTAAACCTTCCCCCTAAAAACACAATAAGTCATGATATAAATAATTGGAGTCCAAAAACTTTGAATTTGGATTATTTTCGAAAATCACACGGGAGAACTTGAGAAATATTAGAAAGAAAGAAACTAAAATGAAGTATATTAAAAGAAATATGAAAGAGAAGCTATCTTATGAATGAAGGAAAATAAAGTAGTGGAGCGATTTACCAAAGGTTCTTAGGCCTCTCTTGAGAAGTGTTTAAAACAATTGTAGATAATGATGATCTAGATTCACCAAGCAAATCATATCAGGATTGTTTCGATTCTAAGAAATTCAATTGTTGTCGCATTATGAGCTACTCGACCCGAATAAATCTTGATTCACACAAAATCATCAATGAAATTGGGTTCAAGCTCACTCTAGAGAACTTCTATCAGTCGATTCATCAGTTGTCAAGCGGTCTGAAGGATTAGTTGTTGGTATCAGATTTCACCCCCAACAAATCGGGACCAACATAAAGTTTAATTAAAAATACTAATATTATTTTAATAAGTACGATAAAATGTTATATTAGTTAAGTGCAACATGTTGTATAATAATAGTATTTTATTATTATTATTATTATTATTATTATTATTATTATTATTATTATTATTATT
>OVBE01001580.1:0-31985 GCA_900406425.1 Iberis pinnata
AGACTTATCCGGCCGAATAATTTTGTTAATATTGATATGCCAACCATTGGAGTTTTGAAATTTAACCAGTGGTTATTCTAAAGGAATTTTTATTTGAATGTTTTTTTTTCTTTAAATATTTTAAGAAATCATTTGTTTTTTTTTGTTTTTTCGTTTGTTTATTTTCATGTAGATCGGAAAAGGATATCCCACAAATTTAGGGAATATAATTGTAAAACTTGTGGAAAAAAATAGGTGGTAAACAAAAAAAATTACATTGTTGGCCACCTAAAAATTTGGTAAACTTTTAGATGGATCCAATTAAATTCTAACAGGCTATAAGCCCTAATTTTTTAATCTATATATTAAGGATCTTTAACGCCGTCAAAAACTTAGCCTCCCAAGTTTCTCTCTAAATTTGAGCGTCCGCAGTCGCCAAGGATATCCAGGAGAGCCGCCGATTTCACCCCATGTTAATTGACGGTGGCCGGGATTCGAACCCAAGTGGCGGAAGTCACAGCTGTGAGCCCTTTACCACCAGAGCTAGAAGCTCCGGTTCAATATATATATTTTTTGATAACCACGAAGTTCTGGGCCGAAGCCCGTAACCTTCCCAGACCTGAGCCCAGAGCATGTTATATGGTTTCGTCCCAAGCGTTACTCGAACTTGTGACCTCTAGACTTTGTCTAAGATCTGTTTCAAGGTTTGTTTGTCATCACCCTTAATCGTTTAGTTTATTGTTTGTTTCTTCTATGCAATAATTTTATTTATTTATTGATGATAGAAGTTTATAATCTCGTTGGTATCATATCCTATTCTTATAGAGCCAGTCACATTCTTTTAATGGTGATATCATCCTCACAAAAAACAACATTGCACACAGCTTGATCCAATATTTAACGAGTGAAGAAAAAATAAATGGTGATATGAAGGAGATTGATGGTGGACTTGTACTTAATAAGAGGAAGGAGAACATAGCCAAAGATCCGAGTAGAGGTTCAGGATCTCACCCACGAATCTCATCACATAATTCTCACCCATCAACAAAAATCAGTCTTGTATTTTTTTTTTTGTTGGTTTAAAGATCTTTATGTATTAGTTGTTAAGTAATTTTGAGAATAGTATGTGTGATTGTGTGTACAAGTAACTAATTTAATATTAATAAATTTTGAACGACAAATTTGAGACTCTAATATATACAGTCACAAAATGAAACTTGTTGGCAACGAATTTTTGGTGTTTTATAACCAATCGATATGTTTTGTCATAATTAATAACACAATCGATACGTTTTGAGAGTCACGTAGTTCTACGGTTTTGAGATGTTATGTTTATATGTTTAGTTGGTAACGGTAAAATTTTTGTTACATTTTTAGAATCACCTAATTTTACGGTTTTGAGACGTTATGTTTAGTTGCTAATTGTGACAACTTTGCTACATTTTTATGTCGTCACTTTTTGTGACAAACTAGTTATTATATTAAATAGTCACAACTTGAGAAAAAATGGTTACTAGTAGTTCTGTCACAAGCCATGTGACGTTTTTGTGACCAAACAAGATTTGTGACGACAATATTGTGACTATTCACAAATCGTCACAAATCCGTAACAATAATTTTATTGTGACGAAAATTCTTATATTGTGACGAAATAATATGTCATAATAACTCAAATTTCTTGTAGTGTCGAGATCTGCTTTCTAAATCATGGCAGAAGGTGAAAAGATTAGCTTCCGCACCAGCATCTCTGGCTTGATCATCTAGGAATGTGGCGGTGCTGACGGAAGACATAGGCGAATTTGGGTCTAGAACCATATGTGGTGGCGAATGCTTACTCTTGGGCGGCTCTAGAGGCTTTTTTGTGGCCTTATACTGTTATGTGGCGACAGATCTGGCACAACCAGACTATCCTACCACTTCCGAGAGCACGTCGTGCCTCCCACCGTTTTGGTTGCGTCTCGGCTAGGATTTCTCCTTTACGTCCTAAATTGAGCGATTCCTCCACTTTTCACTTCATCTCCCATCGTCGCTGCCGAAAAGTGGCCACTTGACTCTAGAGCACTGACAAGAGCTCAACCTCTTCCCACCGGCTTGGTTGCAGCTGATGTATCGACAAATTTTGGTGCGGTGATGCCTTTGAAGTTTCTCCTTCGGAACCTAGGTTAACCTAAATCGGATCATTAGGATTTTTCCTTCGGCGATTAGCTTAACATAAACCGGATCATTAAGATTTCGGTCCAAATTGATTTAGATAAGTAAACCGTATTGGTTTAGATATTATATTATGGTTTTGTTTTCGTTGTATTGAACTGGGTCCAAGCAAAAACTTGGGTTGTTGTGGTTTTCTAGGCTTTTTTAAATTTTAAATTTTTTTTACAAAAAAAAATGATGTTTTATTCATTTAATGGTTTGTAAATATTAGTTGAAATCCAATGTTATTTGTGTAATGATTTTTTGTGGATTTTAAAATTCAGCTTGTATTTTAATGGATTTGAAAAGCTTTGGAATTAAAAATATATTAAAAAAGAAACAAATTTCATGATAGATTATGTTATTTCGAGATCTAATGATTTCAAAATCTATAATTTTTCAAATTTTTATGGATTTATAGGTCTATTAAAATAGGATAATTTTGCTAAACTATACTTCATTGTGATTATAATTTGAAATTTACATTATATTTTTCTAAAAATTGAAAACTAGCATATATTTTTCTGAAATTTGAAATTACCTTTTTATTGTCTAAATAATTGTTTTTCCCTTTGTTTTTTGGTTACTTAAAATTATTTTTTTTGATTACTTTTTGTTTATAAATCATAAACAAAATGTAATTTGATCAATATGAAAAATATAAATCGACGAACATTAATATTAAATCGATAGCAAATACATATCAACTTTAACAAAAATCAACTAAAAAATATAAGTTGACTATATAATATAAATTTGATCTAATTAAAAGACAAATTAAATTTTATAAATTGATAGTTCAACAAGTCAATCTGATAACAAATCGATAAAATTTAACATAATTATACTTAAGAAAACATAACAACGAGATACAAAATAAGCCAATGATGATGAAAATATAAATCGACAGTTTTAATATGTATACTCTACAAAAATATTTTCGTACCACTAAATATGTCAACTATTGCAGTATAAGTCAATGTATAATAGAATGAAAGTATACAATAAAACGACTTTAGGAAAACTCAACTGGATATTATATTAGTCAACAGAGATTAAATACCAACAAAAAGAAATTTAAATATGCTTTTGTAATTAATTTAATTAAATAAAATTAAATTTATTTCCAAAATTAATTATTTAGCTAATAAAAGTAAAGGTATTTTCTTCATAAAAATATACAAAAGTGTATTTTTCAAATTTTGCAAATAGATGGTATATTTTTCAAATTTCATGTACAATTTAGGTTAGTTTTCAAATTTTCCCAAAATATCATAACCAATAACATTTTCTTTTATTGATTATTTAGAGAAGTTTGTGGCTAATAGCACTTTGTGATATTATTTGAAAATTTCTATAACATACTTTTTGTTATGATAGTATAGTTTTAGAAATATGATTTTACCCCTAATATAACAAAAATGAAACATAAGATTGCAAAATTGATGAGGTTGTGTGAGAGTTAATATCTATTTTTGTTTCTTCATTATTTTTATTTGTATCGTTTTCTTGCATATTTTTATTTTTTACATAAGGCCAAGAGAGATTATATATTTGTTAATTTCAATAACAATAATCTGCTAGTGTTCCCATGTAAAGTATAGCATAAATGCAGAGCTTATGTAGTCTAGTGGTGGTGATGACTCCACTTGAGTCTCTTGCACCAAGTTCAATCCTTATAGGGATAAAAAATAGACAAAAAAAAGTATAGCATAAATTTATCTGTCAAATACATTTTTATTGATCATTTGTCCACATTTTTATTAAACTAAACATATCATTTGAACTTCTTGACATATATCCAAAACCTCGAAAATAACAACTATTAAAGTGAAATATGTTCACTCATGCAATAATGATGCAAATATTTTTTATAAAATCGCTATAGATCTTGATAATCAGAAACCATGTTCACAATATTGGAATGCGCCATCAACAAAATTTATAATGACGATATTTCATCATTGCAAGAAAACTTATGTGGTTGTATTCTTTTTTATCTATAAAAGTAGCTATGGTTTTTTCATTGAATTTTCCTAAATGAGTTTTTAACTAGTGCAAAAAAACTATAGGGACAATGGTACGAAGGAAAATGTTGTAGAATGAAAGAAAATATAAAGGATACAAATTCAAAATTAGGTAATGTTAGATAATTAGTGGTTGATTTATTGTTGAATTTAACAAGTAAATGGAGTCCACGTTTTATATAGTTGCCTAGGGGTGAGCATAATTACCCATAATCGAATCGAGAAATCAGGTTCGGTTTGGATACAATTCCTTTTGAATTATCCGAATGATTTTTCTTATTAAGAACAATGAATATCGGTTCGGAAGCTAACCGAATCAAAGAACCGAAAAAAACTGAAAATATAATGTAAGTGTTTATACCAATAACCATGAATATATGTCTTTTAAACCATTTTTGGATATTTCGGTTATATTTGGGCATTTCGGGTACCTTTAGTTCTTTTGTGTATTTAGAATTTTATATATTTTGAGTATTCTCGGTTCTTTTAGTTTTTTTGGATATTTTTGGTCCTTTCAAATATTTTTTATTTCAGATATTTTGGTATTTTTTATTTTTTTGGAGTAAAATATATGAAACGAACCAAAACTATTAAGTTATCGATTCTCAAATGGTTCCAAAATTTTATATCCAAATCAAAGCGAACTGATGATTTTCTAATGATTCTTATATAGATCTTATATTGAATGAATCCAAAGAGCCGAAAATAAAAGAAACCGATCTGAACCGAATCATATAACCGAACATCTACTCCTATAGTTGCCTATAAATAAAATGTTTGAGAACTTTATAAAAATACTACATTTCCAAAACATAATCCACTTATATCTTCATCTCATATTAGTTGTTTTTTCTTTTATCGATATCTCCTATTTCACTAATATAAAATTTCTATTTAAATAATATTTTATTTATCCCAATACTATTATACTTATATTATAATATAAGTATTATACTTTGTTTCGTCAACATATTTATTACTATTTTAAGGAAATGATGAGTGCATATCTCAATTATGGAAAACCTAATAAGGTCTCTAGTGTTTGTATATATAAATGACTTTGTACATTACAACAATAATAATAAAACACATTCTCTTTATGGTATCAGAGATTTTAATCGATATCTAGGATTATTTTTTTTTTTTTCTATTCCTCTCTTCTCTACAAATTAGCCGCCATGTATACTAATGCTGAATCTATCTCCATATGTGCTTCCAAATTTGTTTTTACCATCAACTGATGTTTCCAAGCTCAACTCTACTAACTACTTGATGTGGAGTCTTTAAGTCTATATTTTACTTGATCGTTACAAACTTGCAAGACATATTGATGGCACACTTACAAGTCCATCCACCACCATTGTTGATAATGGTGTTTTCTCTGCCAATCTTAATAATGAGCTTTAGTACAACTTATTATATCCAGAGCCACAATGACACATCAAGTTTGGAAGACACTGGCTTCAACCTATGCTAAACCTAGCAGAGGCCAAATCAAAAATCTCGAAATTCAGCTTAACCACTAGAAGAAAGAGACGAAAAAATTGATGCTTACTTCTAAGGAGCTCTTGCTTGTCTTGATCAACTTGTCATCCTTGGCAAGCCAGTAGAGCACGAGGATCTTGTAGATTTAATTCTTGATGGACTGCCTAATGAGTACAAATCTATTATCGATCTGATTTAAGGTTGTAACAATCCAATAACCATTGCTGACTTACATAAGCACTTTTTGAATCATGAAGCCAAGTTCTTGTCCTAGGTTGACGACTCTCTAACATTTCCTGTCACAACAAATGTTGTACACAACAATCAAGACATCATGGGCATAACAATAATCAGTACACTTACATAAATTAATCACCAACTAGTCTTCTCCACAACAACATCAGCGGCCTAATTCTCGTTCTCCAAGGCCCTATCTTGGTTGCTGTAAACTCTGCGGTGTCCAAGGACATAGTGTCAAGCAATGTCCTCAATATCACGTTTCAGGACAGGTGAAACAAAAATAGTTCTCTCAGTGGCAGCCACGTACAAATATGGCTACCATGTCTCCTTACAACTCGCATGACTGGTTGCTAAACAATGGTGGTACACACCATGTCATTGCTGACCTTAAAAACTTTTCCCTCCATCAACCCTATTATGTACAAAATTCCCTCACCATTGTTGATGGATCTACAATGTCCATCTCTCACACGGGTTCCCTTACTCTTCCTTCTTCCACTTGTTCCTTACTATTAAATCAACTTTTATGTGTTCGTGAAATTCACAAAAATCTGATATCAGTATATCGACTGTGCAATAATAATCAAGTGTCTGTGAAATTTTTCTCTACTTTATTTCAGGTGAAGGATTTGAAAATGGGGATCTATTGCTTCAGTGTGAGACTAAGGATGAGCTGTACGAGTGGTCCGTGTCTAAACCTCATTATCAAGCATTGTTTGCACTGGCACTATAAGTTAAGACATCCTTCTTTTTCTGTGTTAAACTCTCTTATTTCAAGTTTTCCTTATTTGTTGTATCTACTTCAAAACTGTCAGCATGTTCTGATTGTTTGATCAACGAGAGTCATAAACTTCCTTTTATGAGTCATCTATTCATTCTACCAAACCTTTTGAATATATGTTTTATCGATGAATGAACATCTCCTATTCTCTCCACCACTAATCATAAATACTATCTCATTCTTGTTGATAATTTCACTTGCTACATATGCCTTTTTCCTCTTACTCAAAAGTCTCATGTTAAAGAAACCTTCGTCACCTTCAACAAACTAGTAGAGAATCATTTTAGAAAAAAATAGAGACTCTGTATTCGAACAATGAGGGTCAATTTGTTTCCCTACGGACGTACATGGCTATGGAGGGCATCTCCCATCTCTACCACTCTTTTTCACACGCCGAAACACAATGACCTTGCAGAACGTAAACATTGCCATGTCGTTGAGACTGGACTCACACTTATGTCTCACGCCCTTTGTCTTGAAGACTTATTGGCCATATGCATTCTCCAGGTCTGTTTATTTGATCAACATACTACCTTACTCATGTTCTGCAGATGATATCACCTTATCAAAAGTTATTTAATGCACAACCAAATTACTTGAAGCTACGCACCTTTGGTTGCCTTTGCTTTCCATGGAATCGGCCATATACCCATCACAAAATCTAGGATTTATCTCTCTACTATATGTTTCTTGGATATTCAGTCATCCAAAGTGCTTATCATCGTCTAGATCCATTGACCATAAGAATATACACGCCTCACCATGTCCAATTTGTTGAAGATGAGTTCCCATTCTTTTCGTTTTCTCTGCCTTTCTCTCTACCCCAGTCAAAAATCAAATATTGTTTGGCAGCTACTTTGTCCACCGTATTTACTCCCCAAGACCGGCTGCAATAGATCCCCTTCCAACAATTCTTCATCGTACGTAGCTGTCTTCAGCTCCAACTCCTCCTCGTATAACGTCATCTCAGGTATTGCCTTCTTCCCCTTTAACTCTTTTTTGCTCTTCTTCACTCATTGAGCCCAATGGTACACAAAATTAGCTTTCTTCCCAAGCCCAACAACAACTAAAAATATAATCCCAAAATAATACTCAATCCCAACAAACTCTTGATCACCAAGCCCAAACTCAACATCCTTCTCCATCTGTAATCTTTGATACGCCAAATTCATCAATACCACCACAACCTTCATCTCTTCCACCAATACCTCAACCAAAAAAAATCACCAAATGAGAACTCGACCCAAAAACAACATCACCAAGCCCATACAAAAATTAACCCTCCTTACAACCACTACCTCCCATGATTCATCTGAACCCAGGACTGTCAATCAAGCACTGAAGAATCCTCTTTGGCGTGTCTCGGTGTCCCAGAAGTTTGATGCTTTGGTGAGCAATCACATATGGGATATGGTTCCACCTTGTTCTCACCAGAATCTAGTCTCCTGCAAATGGATTTTCACTACGAAATATAAAGCCAATGTTCAGGTGGATAGATTAAAGTCATGATTAGTTGTTCGCGGGTTTCATCAACAGTATGGTGTAGACTATTTCAAGACTTTTAGTCCCATAATCAAATGTACAACCATTCAGATTGTTCTTGATCTTGCCACTCGACAGTCTTGGCATGTGAAGCAACTTGACGTCAAAAATGCTTTTCTGTAAGGTCATCTTTCCGAAGAAGTCTACATGTCTCATCCACCATGTTTCATTGATCGAGATAAATTGTTTCATGTATATCATTTACAGAAGCCCATCTAAGGACTTAATCAGGCTCCCCGAGCCTGGTATATTGGTTCCAAATCTCATCTCCTCGACACTGGTTTCATAAAATCTTTAGCCGGCACATCACTTTTCATTTATCGCAAGTTTACTGTCATCACTTATGTCATGGTATATGTTTATGATATTCTAGTCACATTCAATATAAACTCTCATCTTCAACAAGTACTTCATGACATGGCTACCAGGTTCTCAATCAAAGATCTGGTGGATCTACACTATTTTTTGGGTATTGAGGTCCATCATACTGATTATGGGATGCATCTTATGCAACACCGATACACGCTTGACCTTGTGAAAATAATGAAGATGTTGGACTCCAAGTCGTTGCCTACACCGGTTCAAACAACATCGAAAATTACACTTGTTAAAGGTGAACGTCTTGCCAACCCTACTCCATACATGTCCTTAGTTGGGAGCTTACAATACTTGGGTTTCACACGCCCAGACATTACTTGTGCAGTAAATAGGTTGTCTTAATTTATGCATTTTCCCACATATGCACATATGCAAGCTGCAAAATGTGTACTTAGGTACCTTGATAGGATTGTTTCTTGTGGTATTTACTTCACCAAGAACACTCCTCTCAGCCTTCATGCTTACTCAGATGCAGATTGGGCTATGGACACTCATGATTTTGTGTCCACACAAGTGTATTTGATATATATTAACTCAAACTCGGTCTCCTTGTCTTCACTCAAATAGAAGGGAATTGTGTGCTCATCGACTGAGGTTGAGTACAAAGATGTGGCAAATGCTGCTACTGAGGTTTGTTGGATCTGCTCCTTATTTTATGAATTGAGTATTCGACTTCCCAAGGCACGAAGTATACATTGTAGTAATATAAGGGCAATGTATTTGTGTGCAAATCCAATGTTTCATTCCCAGATGAAACACATTGCTTTGGATTTTCACTTTGTGCACAATCAAATACGAGCTGGAATGTTGTGGGTCTCACATATATCCACACACGAACAGCTGGCGGATGGCCTAACTAAACCACTAACTTGACAACAATTTAATAAAGTGTATTTCGAGATTGGAATTGCAAGGGTACTCTCCGTCCTATGGAAAGTGTATTAAAGAAATGATGAGTACATACTTATATAGTGAATATCTCTATTATGGAAGGTCTAGTGTTTGTGTTTTGTATATATATAGCTCACTTTGTACATTACGAAAATAATAAGAAAATGATATGAAAATAGACTCTAATCCAAGAACATAATATGAATTAAGTCTTTAGATTAGAGCACTAATAAGTTAACTTTTTTATGAACTTTATAAAGTGACTAACTAAGAACAATTTTGGTAAGAAATTTGGAGAGAAAGATTATACTTATGCTTTTATTTATTCTTCAACTTATCTTTACAAATGAGTTACAACCTCTATTTATACTAATGAGGAGGACTTATACACATGACACATACACAAACATGTGTCAACAAGCTAAGTAGGATGAGTGTACTAAGATGATGAATAATCACTAATCTTCATGACACTTGTCAAACATGTAGATAAGATTAGTGGTACCATGTGATGAATAATCACACAATTTCTTAACAGAAAACACGTTCTTTTTTAATTACCGCATTGAAGATTTGAATTAGTTGCATGAATTCAGTTCTAAAGGCAATTGTCACTAGGCTAAATATAGTACTCTGTAATTTACCAACTTTGGCTATGGGTGACATTTGAGAAATATCCTTAAAAATACAAAAATTTATTTAATTTTGTCTCTTTAATACACAAACTTTTAACGTTGCTATTTTAATTCACGAACTAATTTGGATGACTTTAATAATACATAAACTTTTCAAATATGCAAGTTTACACCGATTAATTAAACGTCTATTAAATGTCATTAACGGAAGTTAATCTTGGTTAATAACTCTACGGAAAAAAACCTTAAAAATACACGAACTTATTTATTGTTGCCTCTTTATTACATGAACTTTTGACGTTGTCATATTAATACACGGACTAATTTATGTGATCTTAATAATACATCTACTTTTTGAATTTGCAAGTTTACACTGAAAAATAAACATACGTTAAATGTCATTAACAAAACTATTTAAGGTAGAGAATCTTTCTGTGTATCTAAAAAATGACTCGTTTAAGGTAGGATAACCCTCGCTCCGTCTTTGTAGTCTCTGTCACTAATCGCATTGGCTCGATTTTTTCAAACTAAAACACAAATTATAATTGGTCCGCGATTTTAGCACCAACATCGGCACATCGGACAGGAGATCCCCTTCACCAGACCTTGGCTCCAGCTACAAGATTCTGACCCTGAGTTTTCTTCCCTTAATTTTTAGAAAATGAAAAAGCTTAGGAAAACGTTAATGTAGATGAGAAGTGAAAAAGAAGAACTAATTAACTTTACAAAATATAGTTAAGGGCATAAAAGAGATTACAAAAACTAATAACCTTAGTTTAGGTCATTGTTACCATAGTTAAATCACGGTAAATGTCTGTTTAACATTTCAATGTAAACTTGTAAATTTATAAAATTGACGAATTATTAAGGTCACATAGATTAGTTCGAGTATTAAAATTACAACGTCAAAAATTCATGCATTAAAGAGGCAAAAATAAATAAGTTTGCGTATTTTAAAGGTTTTTTCGTAAATTTAATTAACCACGATTAACTTTTATTAATGACATTTAATGGACGTTTAGTTAACCGTTATAAATTTACAAATTTGAAAAATTTATGTAATATTAACATCATTTAGATAAATCTGTGAATTAAAATAGTAATGTGCATTAAATAGAAAAAAAAACTAAATGAATTCTTGTACTTTCAAAGTTTTTTCCCGTGACCTTTTTTTTTTTTTGTTGTCAATGGGTGACATTTTTCCTAGTTTAGCATATTGGAATATTCTGAAGTTTCAGTCTTATTACCACAGTTTAAGAAACTTATCCGAACTCACTGACACAATCTGACATTTAAAGACTTTTTAGGAACAGAGTCCAAATGGCTACACAATTCCCTCCGACAGCTGGTGACATCGCCGGAATCCCGATGAATCCTTCGGGGAGTGGGCGTGTTACTTCTGTTTACAGCGAAGTCCAAGCGAGTCGTATAGACCACGCACTTCCTCTTCCTTCCGTCCTTAAAAGCCCTTTCAAGATCATCGATGGTCCTCGGAGCTCCGCCGCTGGACATCCAGGTCAATCAGTCTATCGTTTTCGGAAATTCGATATACTGTGTCTTCGAAGCTTGATGATGAATCTGATTGTGATGATGTTGTTATTGCAGAGGAGATTGCAAAATTATTCCCAAATCTATATGGACAGTCATCGGCTTTATTAGTACCAAACGAAAGTAATGCGATTCCGTCGGATCAAAAGCTTAAAATTGGTGTTGTGTTGTCTGGTGGTCAAGCACCTGGTGGACACAATGTTATTTGTGGAATTTTCGGTTAGACAATGTTCTTTTGTGCATTTATTTTTAATTTTTAAAAAACTATTGAATTGAGATTGTTGTTGTTGTTGGTTGGTTCGATAGATTACTTAGAGGAACATGCGAAAGGAAGTAAAGTGTTTGGTTTTCGAGGCGGTCCAGCCGGAATAATGAAAGGCAAATTTGTTGAGCTTACTTCTGATTTTGTGTACCCTTATAGAAACCAGGTATGTACCTTGTTATATACAATTGCAGATGAATTTGAAGTAGTGTTGTATAAGTGATTTCCGGTGTGTGCTCTTTCGTAGGGTGGATTCGATATGATATGCAGTGGAAGAGACAAGATAGAAACTCCTGAGCAGGTAAAATAGGTTCTTCTTTATCATTGGGATTCTCAAGATTCACACTGCTGTGGTTCCATTAATGTTACACATTGCAGTTCAAACAAGCTGAAGAGACTGTAACAAAGTTGGACTTGGATGGTCTTGTGGTTATTGGTGGTGATGACTCCAATACTAATGCTTGTCTCCTTGCTGAAAACTTTAGGTCTTTCTCTCTTCTAACTAGTAGACCTTATATCTCCCTGATAGTTAATTGGTATTTTTTAACATTCGGTTTTTAGATGTAAAAACATGAAAACTCGAGTTATTGGGTGCCCCAAGACAATAGATGGTGACTTGAAGAGCAAAGAAGTTCCCACGAGTTTCGGGTTTGATACTGCTTGCAAGGTAAGCATTGAACATATATCACTTTAGCTATGTCTTATCCTAGAAGAAAAGACCTTATCAGTGGGTTTTTTTTTTTGTGTGATTATATTCATGTAGATATACTCAGAAATGATTGGAAATGTTATGATTGATGCACGTTCCACGGGAAAATACTATCACTGTAAGTTTATTTTCTCTTCTCTAAATAAAATTAACTTGAATTCAAATTACAATTTCATTTCATCCGTTAATCACCTCCATAGTTGTGCGTCTTATGGGCCGTGCTGCTTCTCACATTACACTTGAATGTGCTTTGCAAACCCATCCAAACATTACTATTATCGGAGAAGAGGTAGCTTTTGTGTGACTTAAAGCTTTCTTTCCCTGTATTCTATTTGGTTTGAGAAGTAACAAGCACCAAAACGTTTATGCAGGTTTTTGAGAAAAAGCTCACGTTGAAAAATGTTACGGATTATATTGTTGATGTGATCTGTAAACGCGCCGAAAGTGGTTATAATTATGGTGTTATTCTTGTTCCGGAAGGTCTAATTGATTTTATCCCTGAGGTATGATAAGTCTCAATGTTGCCAATTCTTTCTTTTTCTCTCTCTCTTTGTTTGTGGATTATAACTTTCATCTATGGTCCATTTGCAGGTTCAAGAGCTTATTTCCGAACTGAATGAAATCTTAGCCCAAGGAAATGTCGATGAAGAAGGACAATGGAAGAACAAGCTTAAAAAGGAGACTGTAAAACTTTTCGAGTTTCTTCCTCGTACAATTCAAGAACAACTAGTTCTTGAGAGAGATCCACATGGAAATGTCCAGGTTTGAACCATACTAAAAGTCGCTGATTTAAAAACAGAACCAATGAAGAAGTAAACCGTTTTCATATCCGAAAGGGAAATAAAATAAACTGATTAACACTTCTTTGAGAATCTTGTAAAACTAGAATACATTTTGCTATATAAAACCGAACTTAAAGTGGGTTGATCTTGCATCTAAATGTTAAAATTTTCTCTTCAGGTGTCTAAAATAGAGACAGAGAAAATGCTAATTCAAATGGTTGAAACCGAGTTGGAGAAAAAGAAGAAGGAAGGAACATACAAACGCGAGTTCATGGGGAAATCACACTTCTTTGGGTAATTAATTTAGCTTAATACATATATTTTAGTTATAGTTACTAATTAGCTTCAACATATCATATTCTCATGTGTTGTAAGGTATGAGGGAAGATGCGGTTTGCCTACAAATTTCGATTCAACTTACTGCTATGCATTGGGTTACGGTGCTGGATCACTTCTCCAAAGTGGAAAGACAGGATTGATTTCATCGGTTTAAATCTCTTCTCCACTTCTTTCTAGAACATCACAAACTGTTATCTCTCTCGTACATCGCAATTCAAGAGTAATCATATTCATAAATGTGATTTTTACAGGTTGGGAATTTAGCTGCTCCTGTTGAAAAATGGACAGTTGGTGGTACCGCTCTGACTTCATTGATGGATGTTGAGAGAAGACATGGTAATAGCATAAACTTTGTCACACTTGTGAAATCTTGGAAATAGGTTTTACTTTCCAGAAATATATTTTGTTTTTTTTTTATGTTGTAGGTAAATTCAAGCCTGTTATCAAGAAAGCTATGGTTGAACTTGAAGGTAGAGTCTTTAGCTGAAAAACTTGAATAATTTTTTAGCTCATGTTCACCCTCTCTTACTTGTTGGCTTATGATAAAATTCAGGTGCACCGTTTAAGAAATTCGCATCGCAGCGGGAAGAATGGGCATTGAAGAATCGATACATTAGTCCTGGTTTGTTTCTATACTCATGTCTCTGCATAAATAATTGGTTAACTTTTTGTTTTTTTAATGTAAACTACTGTGGTTGTTAGGTCCGATTCAATTTAAGGGACCGGGGTCTGATGCCATAAATCATACGTTACTGCTTGAACTAGGGGCTCAAGCCTAAAACTTCTTTTGTTCTGTGAGACTCGGTCACTCACTTACTTTGTTGTTCTTTCACTGTAAAATATGTGTTGTAAGAAAGTCACTTCACTTGTGAGATTTGACCAAAAAAAAGGGTCACTTGTGAGAAAGTGAACCAAGAAATGATCAAATCATTAATGTGTATCGTCACTTGTTGTAGTGAAATTTGAATAGGTATGGCTTACTAATAAAGTTTTCAGGAATAATCAAATCATTAATGTGTGTCGTCACTTTTTCCCCTATGGTTTTTTTGAATAATTGTTAGATCTTTCAATGCTTTTACATTGTTTCCACTTAGTCAGTGTAAAAATATACATCAAGTATTGGCCTTGGTAATGAAACACTTTCTCCAAAACGAGTAGAAAAACTTTTATATTTTTTTTATTTAATTATCATAAGTATAACAATATTTACATCAACATCTAGATCTTTTCTGTTATAATTTCTTTATTTTTGTTCACAAATATCTAGATATTTACTCCATTTTGTAAGAAAGTTTTACAAAGATAACATAACTAAAAAAAAAAGAAACAAATTTTAATCAAGCTTAATTTAAATGAAACCCAACTGTGATGAATGTGATCAAACAGACTCATAGTAGTTAATAATAACCTGAAATTGAGTTTAATTTCAATAATTGAACAGACAATGCTAAGAAAAGAATGTTGTAAGCTCATATTTTTATATTGTATAACTTGCAATCGGAGTAAATAGTAGAATGACCATAATTGGAATACAAAACCAGTATCCGGTTAGAAATCTGGTTCTGATATTAAAGAGTAATGTAATGTTACATCGAAGAAGTACCTACTCATGTGTCACTGTGTTTCACTTTCACACAATGGGATGCCAAACAGTTCTAATATCATGACATCACATTCACATCGTACATTCAGTTAACCTTATACTCTATTTTTCTAAGTTAAAGAAACCAAATAGTGTGATTATGAGGTGACATCACGTCTTGATAAAAAAGTAAGTGTTTGTGGCTGGCTTTTGGTAATTGCAAAAAAGTAATTGTAAACATGGAAAAAGGGCCAACACCAAACCTTGAAAAAAGCTTATTTTTTACTTGTTGTTACTATAACCGATATTTTCTTGGGAAAATCCATCAATCAACCGAAAGAAGATCAAGTCCCAAGGGATTTAGTTCGATATTGATCGTTTTAGATTTTCAAACGTAATAGAATTTTTTTCTTCCGTCTATTAAATATGATTCCCTATACAACTCTGGTTTTAAAAGTTGGCCCAGACAGATTATACAAGTAATAAAAGAACAAATGTTGAGTTCTACATGTTTTCGACAGATTATACAAGTAATAAAAGAACAAATGTTAAGAATGGATGTCTTCAAGCTAACTTATCATTTATCAACAATTTTTGTTCTGTTTCACTATAATTGGCTTTAAAAGATGGAGATGTTATACCACAATAGGCTTACCATAAGTCATATCATACCATTTAGACTAATTTTTTATTATTTATTGTTAGTTTATAAACATCATTTTCCTTTAAAATCACCTTTAATAATCAGGGGTGGCCTTGGGCTAAAACTCATAAAGCAAAAATTTTAGGCGCCAAAATTTATATAAATGTTAGGAGACTAAATTTATTAGAAACATTTTGGTACAATGGTTGTGTACATCGAATTTAGGGTATCAAATTTTAACTACGTTTTAGGCGCTACTTAGATCTGGACCGGCACTATTAATAATACATCCCATGTCTAGTTTTATGGGAAGATAATTCTCTCCTTCTTCATGAATTTTTCTCAAAAAATGGGGGAGATGTATTCGTCTTTCATATTCCAATCCAGCCCGCCCTCTCCTTCTTCACAAAATTTTCTCAAAAAATGGGGGGAGATGTATCCGTCCTTCGCATTAAATACCCAGCCCGACTCAACCAGGGGCTCTTGCTAAATTGATGGACCAGCTCGAGGACCTACAAAATACAATGTCACACCCAACCAACAATATTAACCACTTGAAATTAACCAAGCTATCCATCACCATCCATTCCAGTCTTTGTCGTTTTCGCCTATCCTATCTACCAATACTCCGACGAAATCGAGGAGAGAACACTATACTACACCTGCGAAGGACTACTTAGGCCTTAAACTTTTGTTTCTCTAGTAAAATTATCTAAACCTTTAAATACCTCTTCGTTATAGCACAACACTCAAAATGAAAACAATCGAACACATCACATTGTATGACCTGGCCAGTCGTACGATACATCGCACACCCCCCAGCCGGTACCATCCTGAGCAACCCTCAGCACGTTATAAGCGCTAAAGTCGAACCCAGTCTCGCAATAACGAATTAAGGCATATGACAAACGCTGTCAAACAGCTGAAACATCCATTCTATGTTTGAACATTCGACCCCTCGAATAAAATGTGTTGCTTCAACCAATTTGCCTATAATGGAAAAATGCATATCGATATTTGCTGTCGAACACATGCGGTACAACTCTAGTACGCATCATTACGTTTAGAAAGGACCTTAATATAAACTCAGCCCGAAGCGGGTACTTAGAAGCAATAGGTAAAGGCATGAATCGAAACTCCAACATAAATTATAAGAAAAGTTATAGGTTCTAGGTTAAAGCACCCCCGGGCACCAAACGCAAAGATGACGAAATATTCAAAAGAGTTTTAAATTCTAAAGGCGAACAAGATGAGATGGAGGAATTTCTAAGCAAGCGGGTCCTGGCCGGCTGCATCGTCTTTAACCCCCTGGGGGATTCCTTCCTCGGAATAGCTGCAATTTCACCAATATGCACCACGACTTCGACCGCCTCGTCAAGTTCTCCGCCCGCATCAGCATCGAGCCCCTCGACCTCCTCTTTCTCAGCCTCCTCCTCAACCATAACCTCATCTTCGTTCCCTCCAGCGATGACCTTTTCAAAAGGGTTCAGAGATGGGAGATTCATACCGTAAGAATTGATGTCTTTGGCCGGGTTAGGTTCAGAGGGCTCACTCAGGTCGGACCCAGTGGGAGTCGCCGTCCAGTCCTTTTATATGTTCAGCTCCTTGAAATCTAGCATAGCCAGCTCTTTATTAAACCTACCCAGGTCATTTTCCAAATCTTTCTGCTCAGCATCCAGCGTAGTCTCGCCCTCTCTCAAAAGCCTAATTAGTTCGAGATTGCACTTAATTTGTTCCACCTGCATTAACTTCTCATGATACACTCTTTCATTGGCCACCTTCCCTTTCACCCGATCCATCTTCCTGACGAACTATGCTATCATCTCCTCTTCTTTTTCTTTGAGCTTCTGCTCCATTTGACCATCCATATCCCTCATGAGGGTCGCCAACTCTTTAACCATTGAAGCCACCTCTTTCTTCAAATCCTTCTTGGCCTTGTCATGACGAGCTACCTCTGCACTCAACCTCTCTACGTCAATCTTCCTCAGATCTTCCAACTCGGCTACCTCAGCCCTCAACCTACTGTTCTCGTCAGTAAGCATTTCAACCCTCCTCACTGCAGTTTTCAGCTTGGCAATAGCTTTATCAGCTCTCTCCGTCACGTCCTCAATCAGTTTAATCCCATAGTTCTTCTTCGCTCTCTTCAGCTCGTCATCCAAAACCCCCACCAGCCGGTTAGCCAAAGTCGCGGTCTGGGAAAAATAAGATGCACATCAATCAAAACAGGAGCCAATCTCCAAATCGCGAAACAAAGAGAAGATTGAAATGTAGAGCACAATAATTATACCTCAGCATGGGAGCGAGCCCAATCAACATATTCTTTCTAAACAAAGAGCGACCTGTGATGATAGACTTTGGGACCACCTAAGCGGAGCTTAGACATAAACTCCGCGCAGAGATCCCCCTCTTACACCATAGGAGACTGGTTGGGCCACGAAAAGCTGAACGCGAACCCGCCATGATCATGGACACCAACTGGGGATGTCTCATGTGTGCGAGCCCTTTTTCCGAGGGGGCATCAAGGTGGCGAGTGCTACGTCAAATCGAAGGAAGACGAGATGATTTCTTGCTAGAGTCAGCAGCTTTCTCCCGACGCTGATCCTCGCGGGATGAGTTAGAGACATCAATAGGATCTACATCTATGGGAGCATGATCCTTAGGGGTTTTGGTCTCTTGAGCAGCACTGAACCCAGCCGAGCCGGGAGCCCCCTGGGAGCTTTTTAACCTACGAACTTCGCGATACAGAATCAGATTCTTCATAGAGATGGATGGACACTGAGATAGAGCACCTGCAACAAACCACGCATCAAACATCATGCGACCCATATAGACCAAACTAAAACCTAAGTAAAGTACTTACTTGAGGAATTTATGATAGCGGTTCTAGCAGCAGCCAATTGCGAGATACTCTCTCCCCGTTAAATGTATTCTAGTTGTTCAGTCGATTCTTCCCGAGGAGTTTCCAATTTTTCAGGTACTCGGCAGATGGATCCTCGACCTGAATCAGATGCGGGAATGACCAATACCAAAATAAGAAAGAAAAAGGAACCTGATCAGCCAAAAAACGCCCAAGAATTAACAAACATAAGAAGAACAAATACAACCAGAAAGTGCAAATTCGTCAAACAAGAAAAGAGCATAAGATTCGATTTCAAGGAAAAGGAAGAAGGGATTCACAACAATATCCCTGGTCCACCGAGACTGTAAATCGCTAAGACTCGTAGTCCCGAAAGAAAGATGGTTGATTTCAAGAAAAAATAAAACGGTTCCCAGTCTGTTTCATCCTTGGGGGCTTGGCTAGTCGTAAACCCTTGGTTTGGTTTGTTGGCTAGGTACCAATGGCCACCTTTCATGCCCCTTTTAGCATACATAGCAGCCTCGAGCATATCACAACTCAGTTCGAAGCCGTTATCTCTCGCATAAACCATCAGGAATATCGCATGTTGGACCCTTTTGGGCATCAGCTGGCTCAGAGCTATACTCCGGCGATGCAGATACCAAACCAACAACTTGGGAACTAGGAAACGTAACCCGCATGTTTTGAAAAAGATTTCGTAGACAGAAACAAATCCCAATGGGGGATTGGCCAGAAACTGGCCTGGATTGGGGATTAAGAACTTGAGACCAGACGGGAGATCGAACTGCTCCCAGAGCGTTCTCACGGATGTAAGAGATGAGCGAGAAGAAGAAAAAGCCATTATCTATGGAGCCGCAGACGCTCTGGACTTCACGTTAGAAACAATGGGAGTTCCGACACTCGCACTCGCCGCGGGACGTGACGGTGAGCTTCTGCTCCGACAGCGAAGCGCCAGTTGTCTCGAAATTGCTGCAGGACCGAGGGGGAAGAGAGATTAGAAGAAAGAAAGTTGAAAGGGGACAAAAATCCAGGGGAATTCCGAGACAAATTGAAGGAGAAGAGAACAAATTGAAAGGGGGAAATGGCAAACCCTAGCAGAAATTAAAGAAAAATAAGAAGTTGAGTAACAATACCTTAGGCTGCGTAAAGAGAGAGAAGGAGTGAACGGTTGAATGCGTAATGGGGAGACGGTTCGAAGCGCTTGAAGAGAGAGAGAGGAGAGAGGCAATAACATCCTTGAAGTGTGCGAAACCACCTTTTGAAGGTGTAATCATGGCACATTTGAAATTCAAAAATATCAAGACGCGTCGCGTGATAGGATAAGGTCAATCTCGAGACTGTTGAGATTTCCTCAACCCAAATCATAACAAATCGGCCCAATTAATGCTAAATATTTGGGGGAAAATGGAATTATCTGGTCCAGCACGAAGGATTCAAATGCACATGCGATTATCATATGAAAACACATGCATATTTAGATAAAAATGACGAATGAAGATCAATGTGAAAAAGACAGTTTCGAGGTGAATTTCCACCAATTTCCGAAGGTCACCCTACTCGCTAAGCTCGCAGGGAGACCTGGGGGTTAATCTGTTGGTGTCGAAACCCCCTCAGCAGGTTTCCACCTCAACTAGTATCACCTCCTAAATAACAGCTAAGTGTGTGCCAAGGCGAAAAAGAACTCACCTACTGGATTTCTACCTAGGCATGGAACGCAAGTGATCGGATACTCAAGTCGTAGACGACCTGGACAGAAGGTGAACACAAGTTGAACAAACGAAGACTAGGTTGTGGCAGTTCCGAGATAAGGGGGAGGCACCAAGATCACAATCCCAACAACCCGAGAAGATCGAAACAACCCAAACTAGGCGGAGGCGGATATAAAGCAAGAAGAGAGAGAAATGAAGCTTTATGATCATTTTTACTTAGAACTAGAATTGAAAAATCAACTTGTTTTCTTTTGTATGAAACATCACTAAAATAAATAAAGAACATACTATTCTTTTTATCTTTTCGATCTGAGTTTGTGTTGCGATTTCTTTCTAATTTTGACAAGAACAACGAATTCCTCATTAATATAATTAGATAAACTTCATTGTGGGTTTTAGCATCCACAAGGATAAACAAATCCTTTAGTTGGTGATTTGCTCTGATACCAATTATAAGTGTATAGAGAATAAAAAAGCAATCAACTAGTTGAATTAACAAACAAAAACCACTTTATTAAACTTTATTTGTTTAATCTTTCTACAAATATTCAATCCAAACATGTTTTACACAATCTTAAACTTTCTTTAGATTGTCACCTACAAGTTTAATAAGCTATTACTCCTAACCCGAAATACCCACACTCGTAATTCGTCTCAAGAGTAATGAACACTCACCCAAAACAATTTTCTAAATCAAAGCTCTAAAACGTAAGAATTTTTCCAGTATAAAGATCTAAAAGTGTTAACTTCTTCAAAACACTTTTTCTTCTTTATATTCAACTCCCAAAATCCTAAAACAAATCCCCAACACATTTTTCTTCTAGAATAAAATCTCCTTGAATATCTCACTCCAAGATTTTCTCACCAAGATCTTTTTGTTACGATCTAGAAATTTCTTCAATCGCAATCTTCAATCTTTTCGTTTGCGGTCTTCTATCAAGAAGGTTTATCTTCAATAACGCCACATCAGCTCTTCCTCCGAAAACTATGCTAGTGATTCTTTGTCAGCTCCTTGTTTGCACTCAGACTCTTGATTCCATCAGCCTCCTGATTTCATCTTTACTTTCAATTTTAGTAAAATTCTCTGACGAAGATCCGAAGTTCAGTAAAATATCATCAAAAACAGATAAGGCTCTTGCTCCTCTGTCAATGGAAGAGGAACCGAAAATTCATTGGTGAAAAGTAAACTGAATACTATAAGGAGAATATTCAACCCACAATGCCATAAAGTATTGAATGTGGTTTTAGACATGCAGTATAAATGGCAAAATTATGGTAAAGTGCGAGGGATAGTGCTTTCTAAGGAAATATTTCAATTTAATTTCAAATCAGAAGCCTTATTTGCTCCTGCTTAAAATAGAACTTGTCGAGTTTCTTGTATTGAAACATCTTTAATCAGCTGGGTATTATCATCATACGTGACACTAAGTTTATAAACATCTTAAGTGACAATAGATTATGTTTGTAAATAGATAGTATATGGAGTTCTCCTAATAAATACGAGAAGGTGAAAGGTGAAATAATTTATTAGAGAGCAGGCAACGTAACGTGTTATGTACCAGGAACCTTACACATATTTGTCATTAACTTTCATTTCACCTTTCTTTACTTTTCTTCGCAAATCCTATTTCTGTGTGTTGATGTGATTTTTCTTTCGTTATAAAGATACCCATTCATATACATGCTAGACTTATTCAAAGGTCAAGGTGGGGACGGGGCTACCGGCCAAGGAAAAATTGCGGATTATATTTATAAGCTTTTATGGTTTGATTCGATGCACTAACATTTTTTTTGTCAAATAGTTTCATTAATAATTAAAAATAGTGACATGGACATCAGACAAAGACATGAGGTTCCCGAAAGTTTGCTTAGCTAAACGATCTGCTACAAGATTAAAAGCTCTAGGAGTAAAACAAAAAGTACAAGAAGTAAAGGAAGCATAACAAGCTGCTATGTCCGAAGTGATTCCATGAAATTCAGAGAAAACTGCTTCATTATTCACTGCTTTCACTAGAGATAATGAATCTGAGAAGAAGGTGATTTGGTTGAGGTGAAGGGAGAAAGCATGGTCGATAGCGGCGAAGAGGGCTAAAACTTCTGCCATTAAAGGAGATTTTGTGTGTGGGGCTATCTTAGATCCTTCAAGAGCTTTTCCGCTTGGAAGAGTTATCATCCAAGCTAAACCAGTCATAAGGGAGGTGGCGTGCCAAACCGCATCGATGTAGCAGAAGACAGAGCAGGAGGAGGTTAAAGGTGGGGGGAGTGAGCCGCGGTGGTGGCTTTGGATGGCCACTGGTTGGAAAGTTGGTCTGGCATCATTCCTTTGCTGCTATAATAGTTTTACGGATAGTGACTTCTGGGGTGTAGAAGTTTTGGAAAAGTATAGATGATTTCGGTTCAGCCATTAATGCCACATGATCTAAAAGTATAGGTGATTTCGGTTCAACCATCGATGCACTAACATTACTAGCGACAATTTCACAGTAATTGAAGTGATGAAGAATTACAAATAACAACTTTTTGTGAGAAAAACTTAGGGAAAAAGTACTTATCTTGTTTTTTTGGAAAGTTTCCTACACCAATTCACTCTTGTGTTACCAGTTTTGAATGGTGAGAACTGTTTTTGACAAGTAAATTAGCGAAATAGATGGACCTAACTTGTTGACTTTTAATAATTTTGTTCCCTAAAAACTAAACTGTAACTATGACTTTTGTTCCTTCCTAACGTTTTTTTTTGTCGACATGTTTCTTCCAAAGGTTTCTGGTGCAAAAGAAATCATATTTCCACCGAAGACAAATTTAGGGGGTGACTGAAAAATATTTATAAGATTGTTACGTAAAAGCTATTTTATAAAGTTTAAATTGTGCCTGTCACTTTTTTAATTTCTAGTTATCACATTGTTTTTCCAAAACCAGCAATTCTTGGTTTTTTGTATTTTAAACTCATAGTCCAATTTTATAAATAAAATTCTACACAATATTTTTTTTAAAAAATAAAACCTACAATATTTTATTTTAAGAGGAATTCCTTGAAACACCATCAAAAGAAGTTCAAATTCCAAAACTACCACACTCCCAAAAATTCCAAAAATACCATACACTTTCAAATGTTCCAAGAATACCACAAACATAAAAAGTGAATTTTATGGGTTTAACATTTAAAATTTTGGGTTTGGGTTCACTAGATAGAGTTTATGATTTAGTTTTGAAGCAGGTAGGGTTTGGTTTTGATGTTTTAGGGTTTAAATTTAATGTTTTAAAGCTATTTAAAATTTTTTGGTATTTTTGAAACAAAAACATTTTTGTGATATTTTTAGAAAAAATTGTGGTATTTTTGAAACTTTTGGGTGTATGTGGTATTTTTGGAATAAACCTAGTTTTTTGTAGTATTTTTAAGAATTTTCCTTATTTTAAAAGGAAGATTCCCAAAAATACATGAACTATTTTCAATAGCTCACTAATACATCAATTACCATAAATTAGTCTTTTAATACTCACTTACAAATTACATGATTTTGGACATCGTAGCCAATCGAAGGCTAATGTTCGTTAGCTATAATTATCAAAAAAATTTAGTTGTCAAATAATACACGAATAAATAAAATTTTATAGTTTAATACATAATTTTATAATTTGATATATATATTATTTTTTTAAAAAAAGTCATGGTAATAAAATTGTTAAAACACAGTTTAAAATTAAATGTAAAAATTATAATAATACCGTTTTAATGCAGTTTAGTCAAGAATTTGAAATAATTTTATATTAATGCAAAAAATTAAAATTAAATGTAAAAATTATAATAATACAAATTATTATATATTTTCCATCATTCGCTATATTTTCATTAATAAAATATCTATAATGATGTATTTACATTTTTCTATTGAATATAATACAAAAGACTATTACAATTCTTACAATATAATGAAATATTTAATTTATATTTTATAAAGTTATTTTTCTATTTGATTTTACATTGTAAGAATTATAATAATAATTTGTATGTTTTTTATCCAAATTTTAATAGTTTGTTTATATTTTTGGACTTTTCCCTATTTTAAAAGTCTGAAACAATATTTGTTGTATGTTATTTGTCTAATTATATGGACACGAATATGATAATATGTATGCTCCTTTAAAATATTAAAAAGCTATTCATAAACTATCATATTATATAATTTTTGGTTCAATACAATTTTCAGAAAATATCACTGAAAATTTATTTTATTTTTAAAATACCATAACCACTAAAAACTTCAAAGGTTTAGAAAAAAAAAAACTTTTGGATATGATGTATTTCCTAAAGTTAAATCCAAAAAATTAAGTTTATGGTTTATTTTGAAGAGTTTAGGTTTAGTTAATTGATAACTCTGAAAATACAAGAATTAATGGTGATTTTGAAAATACAACTCGTATGATATTACTGGAAAAAATACTAAAAACTTATCTTTCTGAAAAATGCTTTTATTTAAAATGCTGATGCAATAAAAAACTAGATTCACTTATACTTAAATTAATTATTTTATTTATTTATTTTCTACTTAGTACTAAACATTTGGAACTCAATTGTGGCATGTCCGTCGTATATAAGCTCACTCTGCACAACCATTTCTACTTTCTCCATCCACATCTCACCTGAGCAAGATGAGTGGCTCCGAGCATAACTCACCGGAATTTGAGTTTTGGCGACTCACGAATCGTTCATCAACTCAACCCAACGTTAATCTCGTCTCCGCCGATGAACTCTTTCACGATGGACTGCTTCTTCCTCTACATTTCCTAAACCTTAAACCCGACCTGGATCCGTCTTCCTCCGCTTCTTTAGTGCCGGAGCCCGAGACAGTTCTTGGGCCCGAATTAACCCGCGAAACAGCGTCGAAGCGGTGGAGTAGTTTGTTCAGGAAAAGCGAGAGTAAACCGCCGGCCAAGAACCGGAAAGAGCACTGGAAAAGAGAGAAGATAACCGGTTCAGGTACGGTATCAGCAGCAACAGCAGAGCTGAACATTAATATATGGCCATTTTCAAGAAGTAGATCCGCCGGAAATAAATCAACCCGACCCAGAATGTCTTTCGGAGCTCCGAAGACACGGAAAATCAGCAGCGCTCCGTGTTCACGGAGCAACTCTGCCGGCGAATCGAAATCAAGACAATGGCCGAGCAGCCCGGTTCGAGGCGGTGTGCATTTGGGTCGAAGCAGTCCAGTTTGGCAGGTACGGCGCGGAGATCCGACTGGGAAAATGATGTCGGGTCGGGTGGGCCAGAGAATTATAGGGAAAAGGGAAACTGGAGAGGTAAGAGGAGGCAAAACGGTCAATGAATATAATAAACCGAAAGTACTGGATTCGAATGTGCCGGTTTGTACCGGTAATCTGAGTCGGTTAAGCTGCAAAAGCGATGAAAGAGGAAAGAGCAATAGTAACGTGACTACTGCTTCTAACAGTCTATTTGGTTTCCGTAATCTCTTCATCAAGAAAGTTCATTGACTTTTCTGATTTGTAATTATAAATCTTCAACCTACTAATTATTAATTATTCTATTTTATTTTCAATCTAGTAGTAAGATGTTTAGGATTTGATTAGGCTCTCGTATTTTTGTTTCTAATGTAAATGAGAATTAAAGTGCGTTTTATTTGATCACTTGTTGTCCTATTGTCTTTTAATATAAGGTGTTACACCATATATCTATCAATTCACGAAACGACTTCGTAGTGGTAAACTAGATTTAAAGTCTTTGAAATTAAAAGTCTATCACTCAGAACAACAGTGACATTGTATCTCGTACTCTCTACGTTTTTGTAAGAGCCGAGGCTATAAGGAGGTGTGAGCTTAAGCAACGTCAAATTGTCGCTTCGACTTTGCCTGATGCTTTCTGCTTGATCCTTATTCTAGTCTGTTCTTTGTCTGCTGTTCTTACGGGTATTTTACCTCCGATGCCTACAAACTGTTCGATGAAATGCCTAACTGAGACTTCTTTTTTTCTTAAAATTTTTCGCCGTTTTAGTTTGCAGGATTCCTGGGTTTGGTCTGTTCATCATTCTTTGAACTCGATTTGATACGGAGCAGCCATGGATGGTAAGTGAATGCTTCTTCGGCATTTTGATATATATACTTTCTTCTCATATCTTTGTGTTACACTTTTGGAATGGTGAATTAGAATACAAACTGGGGAGAAACATTGTTTGATAGCCTAATGATCAGGAATTGAGAAAATCAAATTTTACATATGCTAAGGCTGTTTTCAGATGTAAACGCCATGTCGCTATATTTAGGTTGATAGTTGGTTCATATGATGTAAAATTTCTTAGTATAACTTGCTAAAACCTCATTACACTACACATCACCTTCTGTGTATGAAAATTGAATTTGAGGTCGCCGGGTGATAACAGATTATGAATGAAAGGTTGTAAATTTGTAATATTTGATGATTTCAATTTTCAGTTGATTCACAACCAATGATGGAGGAGACTATACTGGTCGGTGATGACCTAATGATGGGTCCTCCATCTCCTATCATCCCTCCTGAAATTGCTTCACATGTGCTAGAAGGTGTTGAATTGTGCGATGGTATCTTGAGGAATCTATTCCTATGTAAGTCTCTCTATGTATCCTCTGTTTTCCATTATCAAGTCTCTGGTTTATACTATAACCTTCTTTCTATTTGGGCTTCAGGTTTGCAAATAAATGATATTGAACCATTTTGCCAAGATGAGCTTGCCTTGTATAAACAATGTGCTGAAAGGAGGGTACTGTTCTCTTTTAGCTTTTAATATCTTATATCCATTTCCTTGAGTATTTTATCTTCAGTTATAATCCTTCTCTAGGACAAGGTATTGAGAGTAAGACTTAAAGAGAGTGAACACAAGTTAGGACTGTCTATGCCTATTGATCTTGCTAAGGAGAGGATTACTCAGCTTGAAGCTGAAGCCACATCACTAGAGAGGTACTCTTTCTCAACATTGCAGTGATGCAAAGAAAATTTCAGATTGAAGATATCTGTAGTATAATTTGATATAGATAACATTGATGATAGAATATATATAGTCTCCAAATCATGTAAATCTTCACAAACTCTGTTCTTAATCCAAATGTTAACTAAATTTGTGAAATCTGTTTTTAAAAACAAGGCACTTGATTCTAGCAAGTGGAGCTGAAGGGATTGAAGGATTTCGTCAGAGATGGAGTTTGCATGGTCGGATGACGGATACCAAGTACAATCTAACCTAACCTTACAGAATAGCAATGTTAATAACATGCCTGCCTTTACTTTGCTGCTTATATAAATAACCCCTTATGTCTTTTCATGGGTGTCACAGACAAAGACTGGAGTCACTGAAGCAAGGAATGGAGAAGAGGAAAAAAGATGAACATGATCAATCCCCAAAACCTTCTACATTGAAAAGATGGTTCTTTTGGTGATGTTCTTTGTGATTTTTACAGCTTGCTCCAAAGTTGATGTCAATCAATTAATTATATTAACAACTTCCAATATTTCACATAGGATATCAAAACCATTTGTTGGTAAACATTTGTCTTAATAGATAAAAGACAGGATATTAATGTAAGGCACTTTCCTATCTACACTTACGAGCACTACAATGGAAACGTAAGCTTTCAACGAGTTTTTTTTTTCTTTCTTTTCTTCTGAAATGTCACAAAAATCAAACTTTCAAGAACTTTCGAAAGCTTGGCGTAAATTGAAAGGACAATTATTCCACAAGTATATATATTTTAATTTGCTTTTTGGTCACGATTAGTGATTTGTTTATTTGTTGCCATCTTTTGGTTTTATTATTGCAGCTTAAGGGACGCCCAATATAAATATGATTATTCTATAGATACAGTCATACATATGTCGGTAGGCCAAACCGGGTCGGTCCGGTTTAAACTGGGCCTCTAATTGGTTTACGATGAATCTATTTAAGATCGATTAAACGATATGATTCAGTTTCGTTGTTAATGAAACTGATCCTAAATTATATAGTTAAAAAATCAAGGATATTGTTCACCTTCAATTTCACAATTATGATTGTTATATATATTTTGGTCACCATAATACCATACACGATTAAAATATAGATTAAAGTAGATGGAACGTCATACAAGGAACCTTGCTAAAATTGTCAAAACCGAAGTACCAAAAAATCTAAAAGTTTTGTACTTAGCAATGATAACGCAAGCTGCTACAATTACCGCACGCGCCATATGAGCGCGTAAGGAAAAGTGACTGGTGAACGTCCCTTTAGCGTTCGTTCAATATCTTGATTGATTCTTTCTTGCCACACTTTTCTCTCTCTCTCTCAAAATCGTTTTCCGTTCTGCTCGTCGGAGAGAAAATGTCTTCCAAGGACAAGAAACCGGCGAAGCCATCTAGTAGTCGAGCTGGTAAGATTCGTACTCTTTCCGATCTCAATCGAAGGTCTGGTCCAGACTCCGACAGTGATTCCGACGGACCTCAGGAATACTACACCGGCGGCGAGAAAAGGTTCGATCTGCAACTGTTTCCATCTACTTATTTGATATAAGTATTGAGGATTATCATTAGTCGTGTTTGGATCTGGAGTTTATCGGATTAGATGGTAATGATAATTATGATTTGTGTGATTGTTTATCATTAGACTGTTCAATTGCATCGAAATTTGGCCATAGCACTCTAGATCGAAATAAAATCGAATTCAGGAGTTATTTGTAACCCTAGCTCAGTATCTTAATCTGATTATAGATTGGTTTCTTCTTTCTAGTGGTATGCTTGTTCAGGATCCTTCAAAAAAAGATGATGTTGATGAGATATTCAATCAAGCAAGACAACTAGGAGCAGTGGAAGGACCTCTTGAGACACCTTCAAGTTCTAGGAGCTTCACTGGAACTGGGAGATTGCTTTCAGGAGAAAGTGTGCCAACTGGTCTTCAACAGCCTGAGCCTGTTGTTCACAACATTGTTTTCTGGACTAATGGCTTCACTATAGATGATGGCCCTCTGAGGAAGTTGGATGATCCAGAGAATGCATCTTTTCTCGAGGTAGTTCTTGTATTACACTATTCATGTGAAACTGTTGATTTTTTTGAGGTATTGGGGTTAGCTTGTGTTCTTGTTCTCTTCTGTTTTTGTTCTTGTAGAGCATTAGGAAATCTGAGTGCCCGAAAGAGCTTGAGCCTGCAGATAAAAGAGCCCCGGTACATGTCAATTTGATGCGCAGGGAAGAGAAATGCCCAGTGAGTCTTGTCTACTCTTTATACATAGTGCTTCTTTTTGTCCTGATCATCAGCATAATGCAATGCCTCAGTTTGAGTTACGGGTCTTTTTTACTCATTATAGGAGCGGGAGAAGCGTAGGGTTTCATTTCAGGGTGTTGGAAGAACTCTAGCTGGTACCAGCGAGAGCGGTGGAAGTAACTCATCAATGGGTTCAGATTCTGCCACCACTTCCATTCAAACTGGTTTAGCATCAGCACCTGCACCTGCACCATCTCCAAGTCTTGTAGTGGATGAATCTGCTCCAACCACATCGATCCAGCTGAGACTAGCAGATGGGACACGCCTTGTTGCTAAGTTCAATCACCATCACACGGTTAACGACATTCGAAACTTCATTGACTCCTCTCGACCTGGGAATCCGGTGAACTACCAGCTTCAGACAATGGGATTTCCACCAAAGCCCTTGACTGATGTCACTCAGACCATTGAACAAGCTGGTCTCGCCAACTCTGTCGTTCTTCAGAGATTCTAAAAACTTCTAGAAGTTTGGTTCTTTTTTTTGTCTTTCAATCTGCATTATTATGAGATTTTGGTAACTGATTGCAACCAGAAAAATGTTGGCCTGTAAGTTACTTACTTCTATATACTTATCCGCCTCATAAATGACTAAATGAGGTCTCTCTTATATGTGGTATAGATTTTCTTAATTTATCGAAAAAATAATAGTGTTTATAAAAGATGCGATACTTTTAAGCAAAAACTTAAAAATAAATATTCTAGACTTATGACTAGTTGCTATTTGCTAAAAGTTTAACTATCATCAATATTGAGTATATTAGCTTATTCAGAACTAGCTTTTCGCCTGCGCTGGGATAATGTATTTTTTTTATTGCTGAAATTCTATTTTGTAATTTAACATACATTAGTATATGATAGTTGATAAGATGTGTTATACTAAGTTATAGGCTTAAAAAACAAAGTTATTATTATATATATATATATATATATAAAAAAAAAGAAAATCAATATGATATTTTATAGAATAAATTACATTTCCTACCATAATCAATGGACATCTCACTTAGTCTGCCATAAAACGAAAATATTATTCACCCTGCCATATTTGTCAGATGCAAAAGACGAATATGCCCTTCGATTTGACGTTATATGTTTTTTGTTTTTTTTTTTTAAATTCACTTTCGCTCTGCTTTTCGGTTCATATACTCTATTTCTCTCTCGATACCATAATTATCTATCAATCTCTCCTCTCACTCTTCATACACACAAACCGCAATATTAGAAATTTCTTCCCCCTTTCTCGAACCCTAATTTCTTCACCGGCAAAATCAGTGAGGATAGAAACCACAAACCAACGAGTTACAGCATACGAACCTGTTACCGGTTACTCACGATGTTTAGCAAAAAGAAGATACGAAAGTCAACACAGTTGAAGGAAAGAGAATCGGTGACTGAAGATACTCCGCCTCCGTGTCTCGCGATGGTGCTGGTGAACCCAGATTCTGGCATGCCGAGCCACAATGTTCCTTCGCCTAGAGATAAGGAAAGAGTACAGTTTGACCCGGACTTACTACCTAGAAGACTTTACGCGCGTGACCGATACCCTCCGATTGGTCGCATCAACAATTATTCCAGGCCGGAGTTCATGCTTGATATTGTTGAAGCGCTTGAAGGAACGGCAGACCTAAACTACTTGAAAGCGTCCATATTTAGTCCACTCCTGAAATTGCCTATCCGAATGTCGGCGCTGTCGGGAAAATTCGTCCATCAGATGTTGTGTAGGGCATTAGTGACAACAAAAAAATACGAGGTATGGTTTTTGTTTGCTGGATGTCCATTTCGATTTTCTCTGAGGGAGTTCGGTATTGTTACGGGACTCTATTGCGGCCCTTATCCTGAGGCGTCTGAATTAGAGAGGTTACAAAATCCTGAAGATCCCAAGAAGCCTTATTGGAACACACTGATATCGAAGAAAAGACAGAGTATTACAATAAAAGAAATAGTCGACTTGCTGAAAGTGGACAAAAGGATGCTTGTGGACAAGAAGATGTCATCAGCAAAAAGGATTCGTTTGGCGCTTGTAGTAATTGTGGAGGGGGTGTTGCTATGCAACACAAATCCTGTCAAAGCTGGAAGTAGGGTTGTCGAAATGGTCAAAGACCTGGAAGCTTTCGAAAGTTTCCCTTGGGGCCGC
>OVBE01001581.1:0-35638 GCA_900406425.1 Iberis pinnata
TATATATATATATATATATATATATATATTATTGAATTTCAGCCATGTACACTATTGAGTTTCAAAAAAGAGGCCTTCCACATGCTCATATATTATTATTCATGGATCCATGCTGTAAATTTCCAACAGGAGATGATATCGACAAGATTACATGTGCTGAAATTCCTAATAGGGATTCAGATTCTGATCTATACGATGTTGTGAAAGATTGTATGATCCATGTGGTGCAGCTAATCCAACACATTCATGTATGGAAGATGGAAAGTGTTCTAAATTATTTCCGAAGAAACATAATGATGTTACAACGGTTGATAAAGACGGCTATCCTATTTATAGACGTCGAGATCCATGTGATTTTGTCGAGAATAATGGGATTAAGCTAGACAATAGATATGTGGTTCCATACAATAAGGAATTGTCACTTCGTTACAGAGCTCATATTAATGTTGAATGGTGCGATCAATCTGGTTCAATAAAGTACTTATTCAAGTATATTAACAAAAGTTCAGGCAAAATGACTGTTGTTGTAGAAAAGGGGGAAAATTCGGCTGGAACACGAAAAAGATGTTTGGATGGTAATATTAAAGATTAGCCTAGAAATGAAATCAAAGAATTTTGATTGCAGGTATCTGGTTATTTATTATAAAGATGTTTTATATAAATAATTTTTTATATGGTTTAATTGTTTGATATGATTTTAAATTTTACAATCAGATATGTCTCGGCTACAGAAGCTGCTTGGAGATTATTCAAATTTCCTATTCATTTTCGAACCACACTAGCTGAGAAACTGTCTTTTCATCTACGAGGGAAGAAACTAATTTTTTCAAAGATGTTGATGAAGTTGAGACGATTCTAAATAGAAAATCTATAGAGACGTCTATGTTTATGGCATGATTCGAATTGAACAAGGTAAATGCGCTAGCCAAAACTCTTACATATGTTGAAATACCAACTAGATTTACATGGGATAGGAAAAATAAAGTGTTCAAAGAAAGGAAATGAGGATTTGCAATAGGTAGGATAAACTATGTTCCCCGTAATTTAGAAAAAGCTTATTATTTGAGAATTCTTTTAAACATAGTGAAAGGTCCAAGAAGCTTTGAGAAGAGTTGAGAACTTATAATTATAAAGATTATTATACTTATAAAGAAGCATGTTGTGCACGTGGTATCCTTGATGACGATGAAGCTTATATTGAAAGCATTATCTCAGCGAGTCTTTGGTGTTTTGGTGATATGCTAAGAAATTTGTTTGTTATAATGTTTTTGTCTGCTTCATTATTAAATCTTGAGGTTGTGTGGGAAAGGACGTGAGAATATTTAACTGAAGACATTAAGCATCGAAAACAAAAGGAATGGAAAAGTCCAAATAAGTGTACTTCGTTTTGTTTGTTTCCTTTTAAATATGTGTTTTAGTTAATGTTTAATATATATATATATTTTTTTACAAGATCAAAACTGTCGGATGAAGAAAAAAGAAACTTTGCTTTGATAAAGACTAATGAATTGTTGTTACGCAATGCAAGTGGTTTGAGATTCTTTAAAATTATGCCAAAACCAACTGAAACATGTAGAGACGCTTCTAATAGATTCATTAATGATGATTGTATTTTGGGATTGGGCTTCGTGGACTTGTACAACAAAATTATTTAACAAATTTTTTATAAAAATCCGGCCCATAAATATTACCATTAAATTTATATTTGTATAATGTATAAAAATAAATTAAACATTATATGTATCAAAACGGGTATATATTATAAAACATGTACTTAATTACAATTCAACAATAAAATTATTCGATAATAATAAATAAAAATTATATTATAAAAAGGAATCAATGTATAAAAATAATATGTATATATATATATATCATACCCAAAATTATAAAACCAAATTTAGCATATTAAGTACTCTATATCTACTATAAAATTTAAAACATATGGTTATGAAATGTTACAAAATTTATGTTAAAACATGAAAATAATTTTTTGGTCATCAAAATTTATTATAAAATTATTAAGATTTGATCTACTATAAATAACTAACAAAAAAAATTTATTAAATGAAATTTAATAACTTCAAATTTTTAAAATATAATTTTCAAAATATTTTAATTTACATTTACAAGACTATTTAAAAAAATTTATTCAGTTAACTACCTAGTAATCTATTGAAGAAGAAGTGCACCCAAAAAAAAAAAAAATCTATTGAAGAAGAATGTGAAGTGGTGAACAAAAAAAGAAAAGAAAAGAAAAGAATGTGAAGTGTTATTTGGTGAGAAAGTCAGATGGGAACAGAGATGTAGAGACAGGGACATCACTGCGAGTAGCGAAGTTGCGTTTTTTTAAAAATAATATTTTGCTTCTCTCTAAATTCCGATATCGATAAAGACGACTTCTATATTGTTTGTTTTTTCTCTTTGTTTGACTCACTTTACCTTGACATTAAAGCAACCCAGAATCGAGTGGAGAAAAGAGTGAAATATGCTACTTGCAAAATGTCGAATGGATGTGTAAAACGAGGAGGTTGTCCCAGCGATTACGTCGCCGTTGCAATTGCAGTTATCTGCTTCTTCGTGTATGTTTCTCTTCATCTTCATTGTTCGTTGACTGGGTTTTACTTCTCGAGGAGAAATTCTCGATTTTTATATCTCAAAACGATGTCTCTCGCTTATCATATCTTTGTCTTCTAAGTGTTTGATGTTATGTCTCAACGAATTTACTTTGTATCTTGAGTTAAGTCTTAAAGTTCTTCAGTTACTCTATTAGTTAGATCCAATCTAAGGGATTTCACTTTTTTTGTTTAATAGGCTTTTATGGAGGTCGATTTTACCATGTTTGATACACAAGGCTCCTCGTATTAACAGTAGCAATTTCTGGATCCCTATCATTCAAGTCATCTCAAGCTTCAATCTTCTCTTCTCAATTGTGGTTAGACAGAACAACTTGAACAATTTGATTCCTCTTTCATTTGTTTTTTTTACCAGAATTTGACTGTTTTGCAGATGTCAGTTAATTTGCTTCAGTTCAAATCAAGACACTGGTGGCAGTATTGCTATCTTTGGGCAGGTTTGGTTGTAACAAGTGGACAATTAGATAGTCTTGTACAGTTTTGAGCAATGTAATGTTTGGTTTCAGTGTGGGTCGAAGGACCCCTTGGATTCGGTTTGCTGATGAGCTGCCGTATAACTCAGGCGTTTCAGCTATACTTCATCTTTGTCAAGTAAGTTTTTTTCGTGAAAATCATTTTGATATAAGGAGATATTGGTTCATATTCATGCTCTTTGTAATGTAGGAAACGTCTCCCACCCGTTAAGTCATACGTTTTTCTTCCCCTTGTTTTATTGCCATGGATCTTTGGAGCTGCAAGTAAGTAAGAATTTCTGTACTTTGCAAGTAGGACTAAGCTTTTGGATATTCGGTTCGGTTTGGGGTCGAAACCGATCAATACCGGTTCTTCGGATCTTAAAATTTAATATCCAATTGATAGTTTACAGTTTTTCGTTTTGGTTCCCGGGTCGAATCGGTTCTATATTAGAAGAACTAGAAAATACCCGAAATGTTCGGTTATTAGTCTATTTCGGGTATTATAGACCCGAAATGAACAAAATTACTCGAAATAAATGAAAAATACTCGAATTACGTTTAAAATATCCAAAATATTTCAAAGCAATATAACAACAACAATCCAATCAAACCACAAAGTCGTAGTTCATAACCAAAATGAAAACATTTCCAATTCCACTCCCACTTATATAAAAATTCCTAACTCCCTAACCGAAATAAAAATGTTATATATATATATATATATATATATATATATATATATGTTCGGTTCTCTGCTTGGAACCGGAATCAAACCGATACCCATGGTTCTTCATTTGGGGAACCATCGGTTCTTTTGGCTGGAACTGGATCCGGTAGAAATCCATTTTTTTTGGTTCTTCGGTTCCGGTTTTTGGCCCAAAGCCTATTTGCAAGTGTATTGTTTTTTTGTTCTGTAGGGTAATAGCTCATATAAGCTTTTGACTTTACTTGTAGTTCTCCACGCAACGAAGCCTCTTAACCGTCAATGCCACATGGGTTTTCAATGGACTTTCCCAGTTGCAGGCCTCCATGCTCTTTATGTCCTTGGTTTAATTGCCTTCACAGGAGCAATCCAGCATGTACAGTTTCGATTTGATGAGCTTAGAGATCTCTGGAAAGGAATTCTAGTCTCAGCCACTTCTATCATTATATGGGTATCAGCTTTTGTGTTGAATGAGATTCAAAAAGATATATCTTGGCTTCAGGTTTCTTCAAGATTTATACTCTTAGTCACGGTATGAAGCTATAACCATGATTGTGCTCTTATTACCATTTTGCATTTTAACAGACTTTCTTCTTTGAAGGGTGGAATTCTCGTAGTTGTTTTCTTCTCAATCTCAAGTAATCAACCTCTTCTATCACAAATCAGTCTTAAGAAAAGAGAACAGTTTGTATTTCAAAGAATGGGTGAAGCTCTAGGTATACCAGATAGCGGGTTGTTATTTCGGAAGGAGGAAGTTCGACCTGTTGATCCAAACGAGCCACTCGATAAACTTCTTCTCAATAAAAGATTTCGCCAATCTCTAATGGAGTTCGCAGATAGGTAACTTTTAATTAATTTCCATCCTGGCTTGACCACTCTGATAACTAATCTTTATATGTTGTTAGCTGCTATGCTGGAGAAACCTTGCATTTCTATGAAGAAGTGTATGAACATAGTAAAATCCCTGAAGACGATGATTCGATACGAAGAATCTACATGGCTCGACATATCATGGAGAAGTTCATTGTTGCAGGAGCGGAAATGGAAGTGAACTTATCGCATAAAACCCGACAAGAGATCTTGACAACTCAAGATCTAACTCACTCTGATCTCTTCAAAAACGCATTAAAGGAAGTGATGCAATTGATCAAGATGGTAAATTAACATCTCTCTTTCACTCTATTCACCTTCAAAAAGCTTATTCTTTTTTGTTATGATTTTGAAGAACTTAGTGAGAGATTACTGGTCATCTATCTTCTACATCAAGTTCAAAGAAGAAGAAGGTTGCGAGGAGGCAATGCATAAGGAAGGATGGAGTTTAACTTCTCCAAGTTCTGATGATCAAGATCATATTTTAAAAGTTCCACTTCCTCAGATGCAGTAGTCCCTCTTAAACCGATCTAAACCGTATCTAATATCTGGTATCCGATGTTCATAGCAAACCAGTCCATATAAATCTTCTTCACAATTTTTGCACATGTAAGTAGGGTGGTGCATTAAGAGGCGAGTAATGCTTGAATACGATAGTTTGCGTATATAGAATGAGTATTCAGCACACCCACACAAAAAGCTCGGATGGTAGACGGGTACAAATCGGGTTAGATAGCTTAAATTGATATCCGTCTAGCACTAAAACTCGTAATATACTAGATAAATTTGAATAATTTGGATATTATCAAAACTAAAACATAAACAGACTTTTATTAATAATAATTTTAATATTGAATTTTTCTCTCTAAGTTGAGATTTCAAATTAAAACATGGGTTAATTTGCACTATATATATACATATATATATATATATATATATCTTTAACAAAATTAAGTCCATATATGTGTATAATTAGTTTTCTAGTTTTATTATGTAACACATATTTCTCTTTTACTTTTTGACTCATATCTCTTTTACACATGTGCTGTTTTCTTTTTCTCTTTTTTTTTTTTTTATAAATTCTCTCTCCATCATTTTTTATTTTTTGCAAATAAAAGAATGTATGAAAATAACTTAATTATATAAGTTACATAAAAAGAATATAAATTTAATTATGAATCTAACATAACTAAATTATTTCAATCGAATTTATATTTTTTAAATAGTGAATAGTGATTTTTGTTAATAAAATATAAACCCAGTAATATTTGGACTACTGAATGTAATAGTCGGACTACTAAAAAAATATAAACCCAAAACCCCCCCTCCACAATATAAACCCAAAATCCAAAATATAAACATAAAATCCCAAAATATAACTAAAAACCCAAAATATAAACCTTAAATCCAAAATATAAACCTTAAATCCAAAATATAAACCCAAAACCCCAAAATATAAACCCAAAACCCAGAATAAAAACTCAAAACCCAAAATATAAACCCTAAATCCAAATTATAAACCTAAGCCTAAAATATAAACCATAATCCCAAAATATAAATTTCAATAGTCCGTATATCTGAAATAGTTAGTATATTAACGAAAGAGGGTGAGAAAAAAGAAGCGAGTGAGAGAGAGAGTGAGAGAAAGAGAGAGTGAGCGGGAGAGGAAAAGAAAGAGAAATGGTAAAAATGCATTTATGAAAAATTATATGAGAGAGAGTGTGCGTAGGATATGGTAGATGACATTCTCTTAATTATAAAATATATAATGTATATATTGTTAATGTTCCACCGTATTTGCTTTTTCCGATATCCTCTCATCACCATGCTGTATCTTTTAGGGATTTTTTTTTAATTTAGAAAATACCATATTTTGTAGTAACCTTGTGAAAAAATATTATAGTGCATTAAACTTGTTGAATTTACCACTTCTACCCCTCCTTGTTTTCATAAGTGCCGAACTAGAGAAGAAAAGTAAAGCTTCATTAAATGTCATTAAACGTGACAACAATACCTTAAGAGCACCTCCATTGGAGGTTTTTATGGAGTTTCTTAGCATTTTAAAAAATGCAAATAAATTAAAATTGGAGAGAGAATAAGAAGATGAGTTCTTAAAAGGAGACTTTTAGATACTTTTTTATAGGAGTTCTAGCCACTTGTCCATTTTTTATTGGTGTTTTTGGTTATATCATTTTAAAATTAATTAAAATCTTGGTTATAAGAAAAATAATAATAGTTTATTGGTAAGATACTCATTTTTAGATATTAATGAATGGAGATGGTCTAATACTATTATTACACATCGTGTGTAATTGAATAATTGTATGCTCCATAAATTTGTTGTTCTCTTTGTTTTTCTTTGGTCATTTGCATGGGTTTCATTCAATGCACAAACTCAATGAGATTAATTAGGGTTGTGCGTTTGTGGACAAGATTTATGTGTATGTGTGGACTATACTTTTTGGTACTTAATATGTTTCTGTCCATCAAACAGTTTGAAATAGGATACACATTGTTAGTGGACTAAACTGCAATGCTGGTCACTCAGACGATATATATGGATCAAACATATTATAGAGTAGACATGGAACCAATGTATGTTGACAAAATACCCATGAAGCACGTGGGGATAAAAGTGATAAGAGAAAGCGTGTTGGAAATAACCATATTAATGGTAGCAATATCAATGAGTTTTATACATTGGACACCAACGAGGATGAAGATGATTGGTGTGACAGTTACAAGGATACAATGAATTACGATTTTAACCTTACGAGTGGAAAGTGTTTGAGGAGAGCCTTTGGATAGTAATGGTGAAAAAATAAGTTTATTTCATGTGGACAAGATATTTTTACTACTGATGGACATGGTGAAAGTGAGAGATTAAGTGGTAACAATTTTGAGGATGAGGGGATGCCTCCAAATAACCCTATATTAGCAAGTGATGCACCACCATACAAAGACAATGTGCAAAGAACTGTAGACAAAGGTTTTATTATGTTTTGTATCTAATCAGTGGACATAATAATCTATATGCATCTTAATTTTCATTATTTTAGTCTTTTCCTTTCCTCCTTGTAATTTACGAAAATCATTTCTACATGTTTAAAACTTCTGTCAAGTCTAAAACTGTTATCCCAAATGCATAATTTTGGAAATCTATACTAATGAAGCTAAATATTTCGTCCACTGTCATACAATGGACATGATGTCGATTAATATTTGTCTTAATTCATGTCCACTTGATATTGTGTCCCATTCATATCGTACACAATTCATAACATACATTTAACCTTCTCATAACATAACATAACAAAAACAAACACAATACATTGTGTTAATACAATACATACCAAAATAATAGACTACAAAATTTGTTTGCTTATAACCAAAATACATTGAAAAAATTATCTCAAATTGTTATATCCCTTTACAATCTCTTTTACCTTACCTAGACACTTGTTTATAAGTTTCTTGCACTTGCTCTATTATACATGGATAAGTTACATGTTGTGCAGTTGTGGCGAGGATGTTGTGTTACTTGTCTATTGAATAACATATAGGGACATCAATTTAAGTGGACATAAATGTTACGAAAACATAGCAATTTGACATAACATAGCAAGTGGATAATATTATTAGAACTTAGTAATCGTTTATCTATTGCAAACTAGTAGACAAAACATTAAGCACTACTGAACTAGTTGACTAAACATATTGTGTCCACTTTCGGAAATACATATCGTGTCCACATTTGCAGAAAGCTAAAAACCGCAAATTGACATAACATAGAAAGTGGACAATATTATAATGACTTAGTAATCATCTATATATTGCAAACTAGTAGACAAAACATTAAGCAATACTGAACTAGTTGACAAAACATATTGTGTCCAAACTTCCGGAAATACATTCCTGAGGAAACACACAATGATCATTGGACAATTAGGCAACCACCTCTGTAATCTTTTGTCCTTAGTCGAGAAGGTTTTTTCCCATCGGGTTTTCCTATCACTAAGATTTTAACGAGGCAAGATGGTTCACTCACAACAAACATTCGCGGAAAGCTAAAAACCGCAAATTGACAGAACATAGCAAGTGGACAATATTATTAGAACTTAGTAATCGTCTATCTATTGCAAACTTGTAGACAAAACATTAAGCACCACTGAACTAGTTGACTAAACATATTGTGTCCATTTTTGTGTGAATGTTGAAACCGACAGCTACATCGTCTCTTCATACTTCTGTCCACAAGGCCGGTTGCATAGCAAGTGAACATAATTGTTAGGGGGAATGAGGTCTTGAGAATGGAGAGAGAGTGAGCATTGGTGACGGTGACACAATCGTATAGTCCAGCAATGACTAAGGCGGAGTGGACTCCCTATATCGCCGGGAGGAGGCTATTAGGGAGAGAAGAGTTGTTGAGTGCGAGGATTTCATTGTCAATGGTGATGCAGGTGATTGATGTTTTCCCCAATATAAATGAATTTAAGTTCTGTTTGATCCAGTTTAGAGATTCTGAAGGGTCTCGCATCTTCGATAGATACTCGTTTCCAAGTCTCAAGATAAACTCCATGCCGCCAAAGAAAGCTTTGAGGGTCTTAGGTTTGCATTGTAGAGCTTCACTTTGGTTGCTACGATTGATTTAACTAGTTGAGATATGTATTCTAGAGACGAGAGGTTCTCGCCGATCTGACTATGGTTCACGCGGATTGAAATAACCACCGTCACAAAAGTAACTGCCATTGTATTATTATATATCCGAGACAAAAAATGTCGTGTTAGTAAACTGCGACAAGTGATACACTTAAGAAAAAAAAAGATATTAGAAAATGAACCTGATAAAAAAGGAATAATAGACAGTGGCTGAAGCTGTTAATCTCCATTGATGTGAAGGTGGCGATAGCAGTCGACGTATAGGAAAGAAGTGACGATGGAATTGAAAATAAGAACAACAATTATAAAAGCGGGTTTTAGTTACTCAATTATTGATTTTTGTTTATTTTAAAGTTTTTATATATCTCCACGTCACAATATTTTTCATAATGACAAATAAGTCATTTATCAAAAGTAATATATGACATTTTCTATAATCTTTCCATAATATGATATTTCCAATACAGTGTTTAACACATATAATATATTTATAATTTTCTCTATTCTTTATTTAATTTTTTTGCTTTGATTATCGTCTTCTAACCATCTTTTTCATTGGCATTAGTTTTTACCAGCATTGCTACCACCTTATCTAGGCTCCTTTTGTTGTTTCACTTTTCCTATTTTTCTATTTTCTATTTTCTTGGGTTCGTGTTTCATTTTGTTCTTGCTTTTGGGGAAAATTAATTGATAGTCATTTCTATGAACTTCTTGTGTCTGGAAATATATCCTCTTGCTCGAGTTTCGTTGTTGCCAATCTTTGATTTAGGCTTGTCTATTGTCGTATATCGCATTTGACAGGAAATGTTTCACCTTTTTGAGATCCCGTTCGTTCGGCCGGAACTCTATTATTTGTATATGTTGGTTAGATTTTGTTCAATTCATCGAAAACCAAAGTTAAAAGATTCTTTTTTCTGAAAATATGACTTATCAAAATCTTAATTTGGTGATGACACTGATCCTTTGCTTCTACCACTTCTACCTTGACCTACTCATGGTTGCCCTTTTTCTTGGTTCTTTTCTGATGAGGTGGTTGAGCCCTTCCACATTGGCTGCCTCCTCTCTCGGTGTCGAAGTTTGAGTTTTGTCTTATCCCCTTCATTGGTCTTTATGGTGGGCTCGTAGCTTAGTGGTTTTGATTGTTTTACCCTCTGCTCCAGTTCAATTTTGAGCCTCTCGATTTTCTTAGAGATTTTTTGGTAGCTAAGTCTGAGGCTGCTGATTGTGTTTTGCCTCTTCGAAGTGGTGTTTTTAGTCTCTTTCGGTTGGTAGGATGCTCAGTTTCTAGGTGTCCAGGTTGTTCCTTTTGATTCTCTTTGGTTTTGATCTTGGTGGTTCACAGATAGTGAATTACTATAGCCGGTTAGGTGCTGTTTTCTCCTTGTCTCTACTTTCAATCCAGTTTAAGGGCTACTCTTTTTATAAGGCTTCATTGTCTCTTTCCTTGGTTCTGTTTTACTTGACTTTCCGTTTTTGGAGGTTTGGTGGTTTAATCTATCCATATTGGCATCTCGGTTTGTAAGCATGTGTTATTCCCTCTATAAGGTAGTCTCGGGATCATGGGTTTTAAGCGATGGAGTCTTTGCCCCCCTCTAATGCATTTGTTGCTTTTACTTTGTCTTTGTTTGCCATCGTGGTTGCTTTAGTTTGTACTCCTTTTGTTTCAAAATAATTATATTTATAGAGAAAAATTTATTTCAAAATAATTATTGTTTTCACTTTTCAATGTAAATTTTTTGTATTTTTTTTGTTTTGTGACCATATATATTATGCATAATGATTTATTATTGAATGCTTTGTATTGTAATACGGTTTGTATCTCAATTTTTTTTTAACTAAATGATTTTTTATCATTATTCCCTATGGTTTATTATTAAAAATAAAAAATAAATAATTAAATTATAACATCTCTCAGAAACACAGTTCCAACTAAATTTTCCTCATAAATGCACAAGGGAGAACCTAGGAAGACACTTGGTGCTTCAAGTGAACCACCCAAAAAATTTTAATTTATTATTAAGGTATTTTTTTTTGTTAAATTTAGTTTGAGATATTAGCATAGTTTACATTTTAGTACTAATAAATTTGTATCTGAACTTGTTAAAACTTTCATATATTTTTACTTGTAATTTATTTTGCATTATAATTTATATAGGAATTCCATGAAAAACCACACAAAGATGTTCATATTCTAACATACCATACACTCTCAATTCTTCCAAAAATACCATTAAGATGTTTTGTTCCAAAAGTACCACAAATTTAAAATTGAGTTTTAAAGGTTTAGAATTTAAATTTTTAAGTTTGAGTTCACTATTGTTTAGTATTTAGTTTTGAAGTGGGTGAAAATTGGTTTTGGGGGTTTAGGGTTTAAATTTGAAGGTTTAAAGCTTTTTAAAATTTGTGGTATTTTTGAAAAAAAAAATTTGTGGTATTTTTAGAATAATTTGGGAATGTATGATATTTTTTGAAACATACATAGTTTTGTAGTATTTTTGAGAATCCTCTATTATATATTATTTTATATTTTATTTGTACACATATTTTTGAACTAGGTAAAATTTGTTTGTGGGTTTGTCACTGTAAAAGCACCACACCTGTAACAGTGGGCTCTCGCATCTATGAAAATTTAAAACTAAAAAAAAAAAAAAGTGATTAGCTAAACTATATGCTACTATGTTTGCCTCTCTATATGAATGAAAGAATCTAACTATTCACTCTCTTATAAGTAGTAAGCTATGGTATAATCGCACCATAAACTTATATTTTGAAAAAAAGAGTAGTATTCTTCTATTTCTTTAGTAGAATTTTAGCTTTGGGGGAAATTATGCTTTTAGCCGGCTAAGATTCCAGTGTTTTATTTTATAAACCGTTTTATGATTTCAGTTAGTGTAATATGATAAAATTAGTGGGAAAAAAAATAATGATTCTCATTTCACAAATTATAAACATTATTGCCCAAACACTTTCTTTTTTAGTTGATGTGCAAGTATAAGGTTTTGGTCAAATGTATATGGCAATTATTGGGTCTCATCGCTCGATGTGTTCTTCCCAAGACAATATTTTTAAAATTAAGGGAATCTTTATGAGATTACCTTTCACTTAATTAGTTTTTTTGGATAAGTTATGTTATTCTTTTTTGATAAAAAACTATTTAGTAACTTCAATACTAAAATTACCATTAAACTTGTATTGGGATTTTTTTTTTTATAAATGGCTGGCTCTTTTTTTGTTTTGTTATGGATATTTATTTTAAACGATAGTACCTGACGGCAAATCTTGGAAAAGATTATCGGCTGAAAGTTCAAATTGCAACTGCCTCGTACCATCAAACAACATGTGATCAGATTATTGCATTTCATTGATAATAATCTAGAAAATTTACACATTAGTCAGATTAATTACAGAATGTAACAAAATTTATTCGACTGCACTAGACACATTTTAAATGAATGTCTTGTAACATATCGCCTTGCACAATGATTGCCACTTCCATATTCTAAAATATTATTGAAGAGTGAATAACATCTTTTTAGAGTATCGTGATTTTTATGTTTCTTAAAAAAACCACTAAGGCTCTCTTTAGAAGTCTCGTCGCCCCTCCCCCCCTGCGTTTGTCTCGTTTAGTGTTTTCTGGTGTCTAGTTTTTATTCTTATTTTTGATGTCGTTAGTTTTGGCAGAGATCTTTCCTCAGGAGAGGTGGTTCTAGCCATTTTCGTTGGGATGCTCGGCTAGGTTGGTCTTGGCCGTCGTTCGCACGAGTTACCGGGCTCACAAGCCTACGGTTCTTTGAATCCTCCTTGCGGTGAATCTTTCGGGTTCTTTTTGCTTGTATCTTCCCTATCGTGCCCCTCTCTTGCTTCCGCCAAGGAGCTTTGGTGTCTCATGTCCACGTCCGACTTGCTCTAGCCAGATTAGTCTATCAGTGTCTCTAGGTATAGTGACTCAATAGATTTGCTCCTGTAGAGATCTTTGCTTCTCTATCTATGAACGTGTTAAATATGTTCTCGATGTGTTGTGTTCTGTGTGGTTCAGTGTGATTTTAGTTTTACTGGTCGGTTCTAGATTAGATTATGTGTCAGTTTCATGTTTCTCTATGGTTGGTTCTGGTTTCTTCTCAGGTTGCAGCCTATCACATTTGCTCTGGGATGTGTTTTCCTCTCTACTCTCTGTCCACCGTGATTTTTGATTTTCTTATTGGATCGTTTCTTCATCTTTCATGATGAACCATTTAGGCGGCTATAAGCTTCATCCATTAGATCAAACTCTCATATTTGAATGAGGTCTGACATATTGTGCCTTCTTCTATCGGTTTTTGGTCGCCTATGAGTCGACTCAGCCAGCATTGGCGTTTGCAACGAATTCAATAATCCTCTTTCAAGGTCTCGTTTAGCATGTTCTTCGAAGTGCATAATTTTCTATTCAGAAGTTTATTTATCTCAAGCGGGGACAATTTTAACGGGCTTCAACTTGCTAGACGGGTCGTTTTTGCGTCTTGTCGACCGTTCGTTGCTTGTTTGATGGAAGACTCAGTGGTATTAACAGGTTAAAGTGGATTTCATTTGGGCTCAGTTTCCTTAGTTTTCAGATTTAGACAGTCGAGAAGTGCAAGTTTTGGATTTTTTCGTGGTTTGTAAACCTTTTGTGTTAATATTAATCTACCCATTGACAAAAAAAAGAGTATGGTGATTCTTATCAAAAATTAACAAGTACACATACTATTTTTCAAGGATATGATTATAATATACCACAAATCACCCCTTCTCTCACATATGATGAATACAATATTGCATTGCTTACATGGTATATGGTATTAGAGTAGGCAACGATACACTAACAATTCTTGTTTTTTCAGCCCCCTATCAATTTGTCCTGGTCCTCTTCTTTTATCCTTCATTTTCTTTTAATGGCTACCAATCATGCAGATGCTATTGAGATCTCTCAAAAAAACCATCCTTAATGTTAACATGATTAACATCACCAAACTATATGACGTGGCATATTCTGATTCATGCTTTGTTTGACGGCTACAATGTTGTTGGTAACCTCGATGGCTCCACTTTTGCACCATAAGAGATGATTGTTGTTGAGGATAAAATAATCTCTCCTAAATTAAGCATCTTCGATTTCAAGAATTGTTTCAGCAAAACCTTGAACTAAATCTTTGACCCAAGGGCTATGTAATATGCGTTCAACTCAATGACCCTCTGCTCCTAGAGGTTATGTTGGTTAAAAGGATAGGCCTTTCCCTGCTGCTGCTTTTGTACAATGTTCTATGGGTTTTATCCCTCTTATATTTACTTAAGTAAAAAAAAAAAGACTTTATTTGATCTACTACAAAAATAATTCCTACTACAAAAACTCAAAAACAATAACCACCTCGCGTTGCATCAAATTTGTATGCATAATATTTGATGATTTTTTAAGCGTCAAATTTGTCTAAATATAAATATTCTTACAAAATGTTAATTTATGTGTTCATATATAATTTTATATTGTATTGTGATTTTAAATTTGTATTATATTTGATTAATGCAATACTATTGTTGTGTAAGTATAGTGTTCTATTTTACAAAATATTTTCTTTGGTAATAATTTTTAATTTCATTTAATTTTTAATATAATTTCTTGTTGATTGTGTTTCTGCTTATAACTTTTTATAGTAATTTTTATAAAATTTGGTTACATTTTCTTGTTTTTACAATTTTTAGTTTTAACTCCTTAGGTGCTTATAATTTTATTTTAAAACTTTTTATAGTTATTTTTATTTTTAAATAATTTCTTGGTTTCATTGTTTTAAAAATAAAATAGTAACACAATACTATTAAAATAATATCTTTTATCAATAAATATTATCTTAAGCCAAATCAACATACAAAATTATTGCCCAGTCTAACTTTTTATGGGAGAAATAATTTCGAGGTTTAATTTGCTAAGATTGTTAGTTTTAAGGTTTGAAGTGGTAATGAAAAAGATTGAAAATTAATAGTGCTAGCAAATACTATTTTGAAAGTTAATTATGCGATTTAAAAAAAAAAATTGTGAGATAATCAAATTTATTAGCACTTTATTAAATATTTGTTAGATATATAATTATAAAATAAATGAGGAAGAAATATAAATTAATATGATTATTTAATTTGTGACATATAGTTATAGAACTATATGAGACTAAAAAAAAAGGAATGTGGTTTACACTTTTAAGAAGTAGGTTCACTATTCATAACTTCAAAATTGAAATAGCATGTTGGAGATACTTTAAGCATCCATTATTAGAAAGATGATATAAGAAGAGACCATATGAGTTAAAGAGATGAAGAAAAGAGCACTAAAAGAACCCGACCTGAAATGATGATTAGCAATGATATATAGGTCTTATATTGCTTCGATTGTCTCTACTTTTACAATCACCAACAAATTCTTCATTCCATTTTTGGATTTTTTACGTTAATCTAAAATGGTGTTTCTTTTTTTGGGTTACGATGTTCCTATTTATTTCAAATTTGGTTTTGTTCAGATTTTATAGTTTATCTGTTTTTTTTTAGAATGAAGTTTTTTTTTATTATTTTTAACATAAACAAACATAAACAAATCAATTGTATCACTCTCCAATCTCTTGCAATTCCCCCCTACAAAGAACTTTAACTCCTTACATTGTATCGTAACTTCTGAAAAAGATAATGTTGTTTTGTTTAATATTTTGATTAGTCCGAAACAAAATCATTTACTTGTTAATATCCACATTAAGTATGATATGTTTGTTGACTGGATTGATTTACTGTAATTTAAACATTGTTTAACGAATAAAATTTTAAAAATTGAAGTATAAATTAAACTAAATTAATAATCCGTATAATAATTTGTATAAATTCAAATATAAAATGAATTTAAAAGTATAGTTCAACATATGAAATGACCAATTTCAGTATATTCATCATAATTTACATATGAAATTCAAACTAAAATGGATTTAAAGAAAATAATGAAAAGAAAGAGATTGAAGATGTCATCATAGTGGATAACTATGTCAGGACTCATAAGAGAAATAACAAAATTAAAAGCAATAATAAGCTTGCCTTTTTTATATATATTGTAAACTATAAAGATCCGTTGGGATAGATAACTTGTCCTACCACTCATACTCTGTTTTGGATGCACACGTTTATACACATGCATATGCATACATGTACCAAACATGATGATGTTATGTTATGTTATACACCACCATTATAATCATAATTTTATCACGACAATTTTGTATTAGAGAAATTTAATTGCTTTATAAAACCGCATAAAGAGACACCACAACTTTCTCTCCTCTTCTTTCACATCCTCAACCCCAAATTTTCAGACTTTCCACAGAAGAAAGAAACTAAAAATAAAAATAAATAAAAAAGAAGAAGAAAAAACCAAACAAATAAAAAGCCACTTTGACTGTCTGTAAATTCTCTAAGGTTCGATTCTTTTGTTGATGATCAATTCTCAAGTCTGTTGATTTTGTTGATGATTGAATCTGGGTAACGATCAAGATTGTAAATTGATCTATTTGATGGGATGGGTTGGTTAAATTAAAATTGAATTTTGATTATCTGGGTTTGTGTTAAGGTCAAAATTGAGTTTCCGTGTGCATAGGAGAAGGAGAAGTCCTTTGCGTGTGATTAACAGTTTTCTTAATATCTTCCGTATCAGAATCAGATCCATCTTTTCTTTTCTTCTCTTTAATATTTTCACTTTGTTCTTATAGAATAATAAATCTTTCATTATTATTGATTACAACACTTCTCTGGTTTGGTTTGATTTGATTTGATCGATCACAGATTCTTCGATTAGCCCAATTAAAGGTTTCAACTTTGTACTTTAATTAAGCTATAGTTTGAAAATTATGACTTGGAGTTAAATCCTTACTAGTTTTTGTTTCTTTTTGTAGATCAAAAGCTTTAGAGATTGTTTCAACAATACTTGAGGTAAAGTTTAAGTCTTGTTCTGTGTTTTGTCCTCAAAATGTGACTTGTCTTCTTCATATGTGATTTGTAGATAAACTGTGTCCGAAAATGGATGCTACGACGAGTGGAACTCCGGCTTTACAGTACCATAACTTACCGGAGCAACCGGTTTCTCCTCCTTTGAGTCCATTTCAGAGGCAAAAACGACATTGTTTTGGAGATTCAACTCCTGGAGAGTTTCCTTTAGCAGCTAACCCTTCCATTGTCCTTCATGTTCTTACTGAATGTAGATTAGATCCTCGTGATCTCGCTAATCTAGAGGTTCCATTTTCGGAAATCTTTAACTAAGATTTCAAGGATTGATGGTTCTTCTGATTTGATTTTTGTTGTTGTTGTTTTAGGCAACATGCTCATTCTTTAGCCAGCCAGCAAACTTTGCTCCGGACTGTGATTTATCGCTATCGGAACTCGCTGCTCTTGACATGTGTAATAAAAGGGTAATTTTCAAGCCTATGAATGATGAAGAACGTCAAGAAATGAAACGTAGATGTGGAGGATCTTGGAAATTGGTACTTAAGTTTTTGCTGGCTGGTGAAGCGTGTTGTCGAAGAGAGAAATCTCAAGCAATTGCTGGTCCAGGTCATAGCATCGCCGTTACATCAAAAGGCGAAGTTTATACTTTTGGTTATAATAGCAATGGACAGTTAGGACATGGTCATACCGAAGAAGAATCTCGGATTTTACCCATCAGGTATCAATTTTTTTCATATAAACAAGCAAACTGGAAGATGGTTTTACCGACATTTTAACCAAACCGAGTAAACCGACCTAACTGAATTTAGTTCGGTTTATTCGGTTCTATTATGTGAACTATTTAATTATTTAGTACGGTTTTCGGTTTGACTACAATTTTTTTATACTAAATTAACATAACCGAATTTGCTAAAATTAATTGAATAATTCGAAAATTAACCGAACAAACTGAAAATAAATCGAAAATAAACCGAAATTAAAATTTTCAAACCGTAAAAACAGAATTTAAAAAAAGAAAATCTAACCAAACAAACCGACTGTCGAACCAAACTGAATTGAAATTATATTCGGTGCAGTTCGGCAAAAGAAAAAAATTGAAAAAACCAATTGTCCACCCCTAACCGAGAGTGTTTTCATGTTGTGCAGATCATTGCAAGGAATCAGAATAATCCAAGTAGCTGCTGGTGCTGGTAGGACAATGCTAATAAGTGATAACGGAAATGTTTATGCATGTGGAAAAGATTGTTTTGGTGAAGTTGAATATGGAAGGCAAGGGAGTAAGCCGGTTACAACTCCTCAGCTTGTAACATCTTTAGAGAATATATTTGTTGTACAAGCGGCTATAGGGAATTTCTTTACTGCTATTCTCTCCCGAGAAGGAAGGGTTTATACATTCTCGTGGGGAAATGATGCTAGGCTCGGACACCAAACCGAGGCTGCGGATATTGAGCCCCGTCCTTTATTAGGTCCACTCGAGAATGTACCTGTTGTGCAAATTGCTGCTGGTTATTGTTACCTTCTTGCCTTAACTTGTCAACCAAATGGCATGTAAGTTCTGGTTTAGACACTATTTATATTTAGTTAACTATCGAATTTTGGACCGGTTCAACACAATAATAGATAATGTTCATTATTTTAAAATGCAGGTCAAATTTGTGTAGAATGCAATTTGGATCCCATTATTTTAATTACTTTTCTATGGATCTTGTGGCGTTTTAGGTCGGTTTACTCGGTTGGTTGCGGTTTGGGAGGGAAGCTTGGTCACGGGTCAAGAACGGATGAGAAGTATCCTCGGGTTATTGAGCAGTTTAAGCTATTGAATCTCCAACCAGTGGTGGTTGCAGCGGGTGCTTGGCATGCCGCAGTAGTAGGTCAGGATGGGAGAGTGTGCACTTGGGGTTGGGGAAGATACGGTTGTTTAGGACACGGGAACGAGGAGTGTGAATCAGTCCCTAAGGTTGTTGAAGGGCTAAGCCATGTAAAAGCGGTTCATGTCGCAACAGGAGACTACACTACTTTTGTAGTCTCTGACGATGGCGATGTTTACTCATTTGGTTGTGGCGAATCAGCTAGTCTGGGTCACCATCCAGCCGTTGATGAACAGGTTAGCGCTTCGAGTACGTTGAAAGCTCATTAGAATCTTCTGATGTTTTGGTTTTATTTCTCTAGGGTGATCGACATGCGAACGTGCTGAGTCCAGCATTAGTAACATCGCTGAAACAACAGGCAAACGAACGGATGGTACAGATTAGTCTAACAAACTCGATATACTTGAACGCGCATACATTTGCACTCACGGAATCAGGGAAGCTATATGCATTCGGGGCGGGCGATAAGGGTCAGCTCGGAACAGAGCTTGGTCCCAACATAACAGAACGGTATGTACCGGAAAGAGTGAATATCGATCTCAGCTAGCGATTTCACATCAAGAAAAGAAAACGCAAGCAAATTGCGTTTTGACTTGTGTTATGTTCATAAGACTTTGGAAGGTTGTACAAAAGGGGGAACATAAGTTAAGAAACTTGTCTTAACAATTTCATTGTATAGGAGTTTTTAGATGATTCTAATTGTTAACTCGGTCAAGTTTTAGTTCATGTTTATATCTGTCGAATATTTCTCATTAAATCAATTTATTGTAAGGTTTAATTTGTATTTCATTTGTATTCAAAAGCCTAAAAGGCTTAAAACCAAATTGTGGAATGTTCAAATAGGAGAAAGTTGGATTGTTAAAGTATGATTACTTGATTTACACGGTACCTAAGCTAAATGCTCTAAATATTTATATTATTCTAATACTTATCTTTGCTTTTTAAAAATAAAATATTAGCTTTTATTGAAGTTAATTGAAAATATTTCTCCTTTCTTTTCTCCAATTTTTTTCATTAAAGTACCTAAATTTACTTTAATTTCAACAAATGTAAAGCCTCATTAAAATTGTTTTTGCTATATTTGATAGGATTGACACAAAAAATAGCTTGAATAATATGGTAGAGATTTTGTTGGGTTTTACTAAAATTCGACTAAAGATGTTTTTTTTTTTTTTTTTTTTTTTTTGNGGCTAAAGCTTCATTAACGTTTGTTTTTGATAGGATTGAGACAAAAATAGATTAAATTAAAAATAGATTAAATTAAAAGTAGATAGCATTTCCCCCAGCCGTTAATATATTTGGCAAACCTCAAATTTCGCACTTTGATCAAAAACTATATAAGTAATGATATTCACTACATAATTAAAAAACTAATAAATAAAAAAAAACCCATAAAACATTACAAAAGTTTTTTGGGGGATTATTAATTAACGAATAATGGCACGCCTTCACCTAACTCTCCTCCTCCTCATCCTCTTTGTGGCCGTAAACGTATCAGCAATTGACAAACCATCGGAGACAACCAGTGGAGCTCCCACCGCTTCAAATGCGACCACCGGAGATACCGTAGCGGAGGCTCCAACAGACGACAATGCCATTGGAACAACCGACAATGATGCAGAACCTACACCCGGCGGAGATGATGATGTGGCAGTTGCCGGACCTATTGGAAATGAGACTTCTTATGCAAATTATCCACCGCCTCAACAAACTTCCGGAAGCGGCACCACCACCACCACCACCACCATGTTTGGTTTAGCCTCCGTTGTTTCTGCAACCGTTGGATCGTTCTTCTTCTTTTGAGTTGTGATATGCGCGTCAAACTAAATGATAAAAATATAAAAAAAATATTTGTAATTTAATTCTTGTAGATGTATAACAATTTTAATCGTTATTTCTTCGAGTAAATCGATGAAATTGAGACGACACAACTATTGTATATTGATTAAATATATTTTAAATGGGTTAAATCTTTACAACTTGAGTTTTTTTTTTTTTTTTTTTTTCATNTATATTGTTAGAGGGTCCCTTTAGATTTATTAATATATATGAGTGCACATAGGAAGAAACTAGACAAAACATAAAAAATAATGAGTAATTTTCATGAAGGTGTACTTATGACAAAGTATTTACATGTTAGTGGATATTCTAATTATGGTGTACTTTGTAGAAGAGAAAGAAACAATTGTAGACGAAAATAACCTCAGGCTTTTCCGCGTGGAATGGGAAATGATCTCTCATACCCCCAAACTTAGAAAAAGAGAGCCACCAACTCCTAATGAAAAACAGAAGATTTATTTTTAAATAATTTAAATCAGAAAAATATACAATTACTATAAAATATCTAATATTTATAAACCCAACCTAATCTATCCAACCCAAAAACCAACTCACCCACTAACTAACCAAAATTTTTTAAATTAACCCAAACCCTAACCCACCCAACCCACCCATATTTCCTTTTCTTCTTTGTTCTTCTTCTTTATCGTGACAAGACTTAAGTTTTTTTGGGAAAAAATTTAACTTCAACACTTGAATCCTCACTTCCATTGATTCTTTATCTCATCTACCTCTTCTCTTCATCTCTTCTCTCATTTTCGGCAATTTCAAGTGCTCCTATTCGAAATCAAGGCAAATCGAAATTTATAGTGTTTTTTCGGCCAAATTAGTGGGAATCTAAGTTGAGAAACTTGTAATATTTGTTGATTTGGCGATTTTTAATCGCAATTCATGTTTCTTATGCTTTATGTGAATCGAAAATTACGTGTTTACTTATTCCGGATATCATTTCATTGATTTGTTGAAGATTGAATCCTATTTGCTAAATGCTTGATTTTCATATCGGTTTACCTACATTGAAACAAACATTTCATTATTACATTTACTTAAATCGTTACTAGTCATTGTTGGAATCTCAGAAGCATCAATCTCAAAACTTTTGTAAGAAGCTATAAAAGGAGCATGACTCCAATCTCACAAGCATCAATCTTCTAGATTTTGTAAAATATAAAAATAAGAAAAATTTAACAAAAAAGGAGCAATTCATGTTTTATTATGCTTTGTGGGAATCGGAAATTCATGTTTCATTATGCTTTGATTGAATTTGATTTGTATCCCGATTTGTATGTAGGAGACAATAGATTTTTAAAATTTCTATATTTTTATGGTTTTACAGTTTCATAACAATGAAATCAACTTCTGGAGCACTTATATTATACCCGGATCACCCTCGTTTCATGAAGGAGAAAAATTACCGTATTCTCTGGTAAGAACATTTCGTGTAACAGTAGAAATACTAAGTATTACCGTTTGGAGGTTTGGTGTAGGACTTGGTAATACTAGGTACGTAGCAAGTAATACTGAGTACCACTAGGTGACACTAAGTTATACTGAGTAACAATAGGTAACACTAGGTAATACTCGGTAATACTATTTATTTAAAACATGCAACATTTGATACATTTCTATGTAATGCACGAAGATGATGATTTAACTGAGCTCATGCTTCCAATGAGTATGTTCTTCCCACCAATAGAGTACCAATGTAGTATCAAGCTCCAAACACGATGCTATATATACAATGCGGTGACGAATATTTGGGAGGAATTTTCTCTGGCCGAGGATGAAAAAAGATGGTTTCTTAGCCATCCACAATTCAAGCATTTCTTTCACATGCCCGAAAGTATTAAGCACAAGAACATGGGTACATGGATGCTTCTCTTACGAACCGCTTGTACCGAGAAGAGGAAATAAGCATGGTTTGTGGTCAAAGGTGTTCCCATACGTTATTTCCGGAGATGATCCCGTAATGTAGCCCGGAGAGGATCCCAGAGCGTAGCTCGGAGCGTAGCCCAAAGAGAACCCCGGAGAGGATCCTGGATAAGCCTAAAAAGGTATATAACAAAAGAAGAGAACATGTGGTAACACTAACAATTACCTCAAATTACTTAGAATTACTGAGAATTACCGAGTATAATTTTTCATTTGTTATAGGATGACAAGCAGCAAGGTGGAAAACAGGATGAGAAGCAGCATGGTGGGAAAGAGGATGAGAAGCAACAGGTTGTGATGAAACATAACTTGCGTCCGAGGCCTAGGCCGTGAAGCCGTGATGCATCTAAAATTTAAAACTTTTGTTTACTCATGAATGATGTATAAGCTTTGGTCATCTTGAATTTGTATGTTGGATTTGGAATTTTAAATTTTGGTTAGTAATACCAAGAATCACTGCGAATTACCGACTATTATGTGAGAATTACTAGGTGTACTGAGGATTACTGAAAATTACTAAGAATTATTAAGAATTATTGATTGTAGGTAAATATACTGAGAATTACTAAGAAACTTAGATGAAGTATGTATTATATAATTTTTTTTAAAAGTATATAATTTTTGAATTGTTTTACAAATATTTTTGCATTAAAAACTTGTTGTCAACAAGTTTTGGTCTAAAAACTTAATTTTAAAAATTATTTATAAATCAGTATTACCTAGTAATCCAGTATTACCTACTTGTTCACGGTATTACTTTTGACGATTTTATGTATAATTAGTATTACTATATGTTAACTTCAAAATTAGCAGTATTACACATCATATTAGTGCATCAATAGACATTTCATGTATATTTGCACTTTTATATATATATTAAAACGATTTTTTACATTGTTTTGCATTATATTTTGGTTAATCCAAAGAAAGTGTTCTTAAAAATATATAGTGTATGTTGAATGATTTTATATAAAATTTAAAATATTTTTATTCTTTTACATTTTCTTACATTATAATATATAAAATATTATTGACTAACATATATAAGATGTATAATAAATTGTAAAATATATAATTGAAAATATTTTGGTACATATTCTTTTTTTTTTGCAATTTCTTACATTGTTAAATATCAAATTTAAAATATTTTTGTTTTTACATTTTATAACCTCAATCCAAACATAAAACATGATTAGAAGATAATGACAATTATTTTTCAATTTTGTTTGGCAAGTTGAGGCTCCCCCTAATGTAGCTAAGTTTCAGTCTCACTGCACTTTCATCTATCCCAACCTTCCTGCATATCCTCTCTCTTAGCATCAAGTAAGAAACCTCCTCAACGGATGTCTTAAACGCTAAATTGTATGTGCGACCTCCAGAAATCCATTTATCCCCCTCCTCGGTCTTTATATAACTTCCTCCATAATCAAAATATATGTTTACCCTGTTGCTCATTCTATCCTGGAATCATAAAAACGAAATATCATTTTCCAACATCACTGAATATTACCCAGTATTACCTAGTTGTACCCTGTTTTTCCTAGTTATACCTTGCGACTCAGTATTACCAATTCTACCCAGTTATACCTTGTCACTTAGTATTACCAGTTATACTTTCTCACTTGGTATTACCAGTTCAACCTAGTTACCTTATAACTTAGTATTACCGTAATATTACCAGTATTACCAATTCGACCTTGAGTTCAACAAAACCCAAATAGAAAACGAAAATATGATGATTTCAAAGATAAATGCATTCTAATTACACATGAATCGTCATAATTTAGTAGTTGTAATACCAATACTAAGTTTAATTCAAAATGCCCAAACAAAATTGAATTGAAGATGAATGAGAGAGCTACCTCCCTACCTCTACAATGGTGATGAGAAAAATGGAGGAGAAAGCTACCTACAGCTCCTAACCGGCAACAAAACGACCTTACTTGACATACCTTAGCACTTTGTTATACATTGACAACTCCTTCCATCTGGACAGCAGTGTCAGCAACTGTACGTGCACGATCATGGAGAAGGCCGTCCATCTCGTCCATATGTACGACATGTTGACCGGGATGCTGCACCAAACGTAAGACCTAAATAAGGATTACAATAAAGTGAACTGTCAGTATGTGTTTGGGAGAACCCTATTATACCTCTGTTTCCGATCTAATTGAATCAACAATGGCACCAACAGGTCCATAGGAAGTCCAGTCCACAACATTCTTCTGACCAAACTCACGTTCAGAATAATTACCATCATCAGCGGATGATTTATGAGTTCGATCCTTAACATTAGTGCGCGGGACCCGTCTCTTACTCCCACTACGCCTGTAACCAACACTTTTTATTCTCTTGAAGGAAGTGTAGTCCTTCTCCCATCTTCCTAATTTAACGTTGACTTCTTTGATGCTTGACAACAACTGCGCTTTCATTTCATCAAAATATCCTTCCATCCATTCCTTAATACCATAAAACTCAGCTCGTCCACTGGTTCCAGCTTCCTTANCGAATTCCTTAAGCAACCTGACAGACCTAGACCTGGCTAGTTTGCTTGCACCCTTGCCCTTCTGTGGGCGCAAACTACTACGTCGTGANGAAGAGTCACCCCCACCCCAATTGGTTTTAAGGAAAAGGTGACCATCGCTGATTAGTTTCTCCATGTACATGACCTTCTTGTCCCTCACCTCATCATCTATCTCGCCATACCCATCACGTACCCAACCCTCACCAGCAACCATAGTTTCAATAACAGATAGCTACAACGAATTCCAACAGGGGTCTGTTAACTTTCGGGAAAAATGGGAAAAACTGAAGAAGGAAATAAGATGAGCCTTACCTCGGTGCTATTCTCAACCTCCAAAACATCGTTCAAAATAATGTGAGGAACCTTTGGCAGAATTACCGATGTGGTGTCCTTTATACAACAATCTTCAGTAGGTAATTTTTTGGAAAGGACACTAATTGATTGGTAAGCTAGGAGTTGCAGAACCAAGGGGAAACCTTGTAACCGTATAGACTTCTGCTTAAGCTGTTGGCAGAAGTTTGATTCCTCGTTTTTTCCTCCTCCTTTCTTAGGGATCATACCTCTAACAGTCACGAAAAATGATTCTCTACCCCAAGGAAATGTAAGAAAAGACTCGACAACGTCCACCATCTCAACATATCTAGGCGTGGGTCGACCAACCTGATGGGTTGCAATAAGTACACCATCCACAATAAGCAATAACGCAATACGCAATTTTCGCCATCCAAGAGTTTCTGCAGCTGGATCGAGCAGCCTGCTGATGTCATCCAGAGTTGCTTTAAGGTCGTCCCCAATCAGACGCGACCAATACTGACCCACTATGGCAACAGAGTTATCTTTGCAGTCAAATTCATATCCATCCGGGTAACTGCCACATGACAAGCCGGTTATTTTTGCAAACTCGATCATCGAAAATCGAAGAGGTTGTCCACCAAACACTGTCCACAGTTCGTACTTCCTCTTTGTCACAACTTGACGGCACAGTAACGCGTGTACCAGTTTCGAAGCCATAGGACAATGAGAAAGAGGAATTTCAAAAAGTTTCCCAAACGGGGACTTCAAAATCGTCTGCAGCTCCGGTGAACCGTGCAAATTAACGACAATCAAGGCAAGGTAATCCAGTTTAGAATAAATTTTTAACCTGGATTTTGGATAGTGGTCCGTCGCAAACAATCGTCTGGGCAGCTTATGGTCGAAGTCATCACCGACTGTAACGATTTCTTTTCCGGCCATCTTCAGCTGACTTTTACACTCGCGACAGAATCTCTAGAAAAATGTGATATCGTACGCGAGCTTGACGAAAATTTGAAATCTTTCGCAAAAGAAGGTGGGTTTTTTGAATTTTGACAGTTTCTTAAATTTAAGACTTTTCTTTTTCCTATGATTAACAAGGTAAAGGTAACTTTTTTTCTTTTCGATAAAAGAAAATCAGAATTCATTCGGAAGTGCTAAACTCACTCGCACAAAAAAATATGGAGGGGCCCACAGTGAGGGTAAAAGAGTAAGTTTGGGAAACTAAGTCCACCTAAATCAGAAAGTCCACTGTTGTGAAAATAGTGGAGGTTTGTATACACCATAGTATAATTATTTCAAAAAGAATTGACAAAACAGTAATAGAGAATTTGAAAACCTGAAAACCGAGTCGGTTAGGATTTCTGGTCTCTGATTTTTGGTTAGCTATTGTTTCAGATTGGGGGATGTAAAAGCATCTCCAATACTCATTTTTAATTTTCTTTTATGATTAAATTTTTAATAAAGAAACATAAAAATCTTAAAATAAAATTAAACAAAAGTGTTCCAATCTTAAAAATCTTAAACAAAAATTATAAACCAAACTTCACATTAATAAGAGAGAAAGAAAAAAAAAGAAAAAAAAATATAGAACCAATAAGAGAAAGACACATAATAATATCTTAAACTTAAAAAAATTTCTTAGGGTCTCGCGTGGATGGCAACATAGCTCCAGCTGAGTTAGGGGGTTGCGGATATAACCTAGATTTGTCCGTGAACGAAGATTGTCGCGTGGATGGTAACAATGCTCCAGTTGAGTTAGCAAGTTGTGGACATAATCTAGATTTTTCCACGAATGAAGAGAATATCGTGGACGGCTCGGAGAAAGAGTTAGTAATTTTTTGTCCACCGAATGTCATTCAAGCTCCAAATGTGAATGAATACAGAAATGTTCAGATCGGCCGAACATTCGAAGACAAAAGCTTCCTAGAAAGAGTGGACCAGCTTGAAATGAGACATCGAAAGTGTGGTAGGGTAAGTGATACACGTGGTTCTTTGGAAGGAATAAAGGGTACCAGTCGTGGACATAGCAGTGGAACAAGTGGACATAAGGTACTTTTATGTCCATAGGGTATGTTGGAAGATAGACCTACCTTTAATTTGTTGGAGGAGGACACTCCAAAGAAGAGAAGGCGACCTGGCAAAGAACATGTAACAAATAACGAAAACATAGACACTAGTGGGGGCACTAGGAGTGAGGATGGTTGGTATGACAGCATGGATGAACCCCTTGACTACGATTTTGAATTCATAAGGGAATACATTGATAGCGAGTATCCAGACGACTGGGATCTATATTCTTTTGCGAACGCAAACATGGACAGGGAAAATCAAGCTTCCCATGAGCGGGATGGACGGGATTCTCTCTCGGTTGCGGATGGACAGACAACCGAATGTGAGTAAAAAACAAAGTAATTATATATTTAAACGATGGATTTAACATAGATACGGTCCGTTGGCGGTATTTATAGCGTACTATATATTCTGTTCGTGTTTGTAGGTACTAATGTCGAAAGTGGACATGAAACAATTGGCAGTGGACATGATACTATATATAGTGGACAGGAGGCTTTGTGTTCTGGTGGACATGTTATGCATCCTGTTGATGGACATACTGTGCAAGTTCTCGGTTGACAGGATGTTGATTTTACTGTATTTGGTTCTAATTTCTATGAAGGAGCAATGGGTTTGATGGGTATGGCAGGTGATGCACCACCATACAGAGATAATGTTAAGAGGGTAGAAAGTGACCAAGCAAATATGAGTTTTAGGAAGGGGGTGATGCAATTCACATAGGGATGTCTTTCAAGAACAAGGGGGAGCTGCATAAGGCCATATCAATGTACTCGGTGAAAAGACTATTCAACTTTAAGGTGCAAGCTTCTGATAAAAAAGATTGATTTACGTATGTTATGATGCAAAATATAATTGGAGAGTATACGCAATAATGAATGACGGTTATGAACATGTGGAGGTTAGGACAGTTACGTTAAGCCATACATGTGATGTTAATGCAAGGTCTCAATACAGAAAAAAGCAAATGCTAGCATACTTGGAGAGCTGTTGAAAGCAAGATATGCACATGGAAAAGTGGGTCCTCGGGCGTGTGATTTGCCACAAAAAGTGTTGATTGATTTTAATGTTACTATATCATATATGAAAGCATGGTATGCGAAAGAAGTGGCTATGAAAAGAGGTAGGGTGAGTGAGGAATAAAGTTACGAATTCCTTTGTAAGTATCTACATCTACTCACTCTAACAAACCCAGGTACGATCTCAAAGGTGAAAACAGTGCAAGGAGTCCTAGATGGGCCAAAATTGTTCAAGTATTTATTTGTTGCATTTGGACCTTCCGTAGCTGGGTATAAGTATTTGAGGAATGTGGTCCTCATAGATGGGACACAAACAAAAGGGAAATATAAGAGTTGTTTGGTAGTAGCAAGCGGACGGGACAAGAATCACCAGATTTTTTCGTTGGCGTTCGGTGTCATTGACAGGGAAAACACTACTGGATGGACATGGTTTTTCACAAAACTTCGAAAATTTGTCCACGACACAGAAGATCTCGTGTTTGCTTAGGACCGACACCAAGCCATATACGCAGGACTAAAGAATATTTATAAACTTGCCAAATATGGAGCGTTGATGACTCTGTATTTTCATGGTTTTTAGAAGTCATTTAGTATCAATTTTGAGGTCTTTAGGTGTGCATATATCACATTTATAGTTTTTTAGTAAGTTTGTGATTTTTAGGGATTTTTGCATTATCATTTGCATATACATGCATTTTGGAGATTTTTCAGGACTTTCAGGAATTTTCAGAACATAAGTACAAATTTGGGCAAGAACCTGAAAAAGGGTGCACGACCATGAAGAAGGGTGTAGAACCTGGAAAAGGTGCAGACCTTGAAGAAGGATGCATAACCTGAAAAAGGGTGCAGACCCTAAAGAAGGGTGCAGAACCTGAAAAGGGTGAAGACCCTGAAGAAGGATGCAGAACCTGAAAAAGGATGTAGAACCTGAAGCTGCCTCGATCAACTGCTTCCAAGCTTCCTCGATCACCAAGTAGCTTCACCTTGATCACGCTTTCCTTTGGATTGATCCAACTTCAACTTGGATTGATCCCAACCTCGACCTCTCGGCTCGATCACTCTCCTAGCCCGGATCAATCCAACGCAACATACTGGATCAATCCAACACAACATTCTGGATCAATCCAACGCAACATCCTGGATCAATCCAACAAAACATTATGGATCGATCCAACACCATAGTTTGATCGATCCAAATTGAACTCCACCTCGATCTCACCTCCATAAGCACCTCGAGCTCCTTCACCTTGGCTCGATCACGCGTGTGTTGGGCTATTCGACCTCGGCTCAAGCTCCACCTTGATCCACCATTGGCTCGATCCAACACCATATTTGGATCGATCCACGCTTCAACACGCCTCGATCGATCTCACCACCTAAGTTGGCTCGACCACGCATTCGTCTCCACCAAGCTAAACACGCTCCAACCCAACCGACTCGAATCCAGAATGGACGGACCCAAGACCCAAGACCCAATCCAATTATTGTATTTTTTCTTTTATGCGTTTTAGGGCTTTTCTCTGAATACTCTAAAATCTCTAAAACGCCTCCATTTGCAACAAGCTTTTATTTTTTGCCTTTTTAGGTTTTTTTTCTTAGGTTTTTGTTTCCTTTGTTGTTCTTGGTGTTCTTGGTGTACAAACCCCGAATCTTTCTAGTTTTTGCTAATCTACTGTTTTCTTTTACTTTCCTGCTTAGTTTTAGGTTGTTGTTTATCTAGTGCATATTGATCTTCTTTTTTTCATCAGAATCTTCTGTTTTAAGCTTTGATCATTTTCTGGGTTTGATATTGTTTCATTGCTGTTCTTACTTTATGGGTTTGAGTTCTTACTGTTCTTGCTGTTCTTCATATTTTAACATTTGATCATCATGTTTAGCCTTGAAGTTGTGATTTCTGTTTTTCCTGCTTTCATACCCATGAGTACCCAGTGAGTAGTTTTTTGAAGTTCCTGAGGATGGGGTAGACTAGGGTTGATGTCCTGATCTTACCTTAGCATCCAAGCTTGTTTGCATATAGATCCCTTCTGTTTCATTGTGTTTAATGATGGTTTCTTTCACGCCAATCGAAATGTGATCTTGGGCATTCCAACACCCGAAAAGTGTTCAATGGAATGCCTGATCATGGTGATTTAAGATATTTGCCCATCTTTACGAAACACCTTAGATACTTAGGATATGCATCTCAGCCTAAGGGTTTAGATGTCTAGGGAGATTTTTGGCTTTAGTAGGTTGGTTCTTCATGCCTTCTAGGTAGTGTACCGTTAACGGGATTTAGGTCTAGTGATTTCTTAGGTTGATTCCATTTATCAAGGGATTGGACTTGGTTGCATATGAATCTACTACCTAGGAAAGGTCATTGTTTGAGGTATGTTAGGTGTTTAGGTAGATTGGGATGGATCTCTGGTTGATTACCCTTGTCCTCAGGAACTGCTTTACACTTGAGTGCATCTTTACATTCTCTGCTTTTTCTCTCTGTTTTTACCTTTTACCCTTTTTAGCTTCTTATGCATGTTTGTTTCTCATTATGCCTTTTTAGTTCTATGCATTCCCTTTTCTCTTAGGACCTTATAGAAAACCCCCATTTCCATTGTTAGCTTGACTGAATAGAACCATTGCAATCTTGATTGTTAGCATCTCACCCATTTGGATTGACAACCTTATATACTACAATAATCATGATAGTGTTGTAAGGGATTGATAGAGAAAAATCCTACTATCAATTTTGCGCCGTTGCCAATTGGGTGTTTGTTTGCTATATTCTGGATTTTGGATCTATTGAGATCAAGTTCCTTTCTTTTACTTTACTGATTTATGTTTTCTCCTTGTTCGTGCATTTCAGGTGTTTTACTTGCACATGGAGAAAATTAACAACGTTAACTAACACACCATTGGTGCGGGTGACAACCCGAACATTCACAGACAACGCTATGGAATCAACCCACTTGCTGTCCAGAACAGTAATTTTGAGATCAAGCACATCTTGATATCTATGGTTCAGGGGAATAGGTTCCTTGGATTACAAATTGAAGATCCACTCGACCACCTGGACGAGTTTGACAGATTATGCAGTTTCACCTAGATTAATGGTGTAAGTGAGGACGCATTCAAGTTACGTCTCTTTCCCTTCTCTTTGGGTGACAAAGCTCGCCAATGGAAAAAATCTCTTCCTCGGAATTCTATCACCTCCGTGAACGACTGCAAAATGACATTTCTTGCCAAAATTTTCTCCAACTCTAGACTTCACAATGACATATCTAGTTTTGCACAAAGGAATTTTGAGACATTCTGTGAAGCTTGGGAGAGGTTCAAAGGGTACACGTTGCAATGCCCACATCATGGATTCAGCAATGCATCCCTCCTTAGTACTCTCTATAGAGGTGCTCTCCCAAAGATCATAATGTTACTTGATACATCAAGCAATGGGAGCTTCCTGAACCAAGCTGTTGATGATGGTTGGGAGTTAGTGGAGAACTTAGCACAATCCAAAGGCAATTACATTGACGACTATGATAACACTCCATGGGGAAGCAATGCTTCTGATGCCGAAACACAGAGGGAACTCAAAGCTCTGAATGAGAAGTTGGATAAGTTACTCCTTGCACAACAACATCAAGTTCACTTCATACGTGACGCATAGCACGTTAAGCTCTAAGGTGGGATGACTGCTCAACAAGAGAAGATTAGTTACATTCAGAACCAAAGGGACTACTACAACGGGTTTGTCAACCACAACAACAATGTAGCACATCCTCAAGATCCAGTTTATCCACCTCACCACCAACAACAAGCTAAGCNAAGATAAGCCCTTCATCAACTATGCTCAAAATCGTGGGATCCTTCAAAATCTGCAACCACAAGGTAGTTTTCAACAGCAACATCAAGTTGGTGTTCCTCCAGGTTTCTCCACAAGCAACCTTTTGCTGCACCTTCAAACGTTGAAGCAATGCTGCAGCAGATTCTACAAGGTCAGACTAACAACGCTATGGAAACTCCGAAGAAACTTTCTGAATCAGACCCTGATGAAGGATGCAAAACCTGAAAGAGGGTGCATACCCTGAAGAAGGGTGCATAACCTGATAAGGGTGCAGACCTTGAAGAAGGATGAAAAAGGGTGCAAAACCTGAAGCTGCCTCGATCAACTGCTTCCAAGCTGCCTCGATCACCAAGTAGCTTCACCTCAAGCACGCACCTGGATTGATCTCAAGCACACACCTGGATCAACCTCAACCACGCACCTGGACCGATCTCAAGCATGCACCTAGATTGATCTCAAGCACACACCTGGATCAATCTCAAGTACACACTTGGATCGATTTCGAGCACGCACCTGGATCGATCTCAAGCACGCACCTAGATCGACCTCAAGCACATACCTAGATCAACCTCAAGCACGCACCTGGATCAATATCAAGCACACACCTGGACCGATCTCAAGCACGCACCTGGATCGATCTCAGGCACGAACACAGATCGATCTCATTAAAGCATCCTAGTTCGGATCGATCCTGCACTCTTCTCAGCTCAAGTAAACATGCTCTAAGCCGACCAACTCAAATCCGTAATGGACTTGACCCAAGATCCAAGCCAATGATTAGTTTTTGTCTTTAGTGAGATTTAGGGCTTTTCTCCGAACACTATAAAAGCCCTAAAGCGCCTCCTTTTAGCCAAGTCTGGTTTTTATTTCCTTTTTAGGTTTTTGTCTTAGGTTTTTATTTCCTTTGTTGTTCTTCATGTTCTTGGTGTAAAACCCCAAAATCTTTTAAGTTTATGCTAATCTACTGTTTTTCCTTTACTTTCCTGCTTAGCTTTAGGTTCTTGCTTATCTAGTGCATGTTGATCTTTCATTTTCGTTTTTAATCTTCTGTTTTAAGCTTTGATCATCTTCTGGGTTAGTTATTGTTTCATTATTGTTCTTGCTTTTCTGGGTTTGAGTTCTTACTGTTCTTGCTGTTCTTCAACTGCTTAGCCTTAGATCATCATGTTTAGCATTGAAGTTGTTATCTTTGTTTTCACTTCCATGAGCAATGAATAGTTTCCTGAAGTTCCTGAGGATGGGGTAGACTAGGGTTGATGTCCTGATCTCACCTTAGGCACCTAAGCTTGTTTGAATATTCATTTCTTCTGTTTCATTGTGCTTAATGATGGTTTCTTTCACGCTAATGGAAATCTGATCTTGGACATTCCAGCGCCCGAAATGCATTCTATGGAATGTCTGATCATGGTGATTTCAGAGATTAGTCTATCCTTACGCAACTCCCTAGATGCTTAGGATATATATCTCAGCCTAGGGGGTTGGATGAGTAGGTGGCTTTTTGGCTTTGGTAGGTTGGTTCTTAATGCCTTCTAGGTAGTGTACCGTTAACGGGAGTTAGGTCTGGTGATTGCTTAGGTTGATTCCATTTATCAAGGGATTGGATTTGGTTACTTATGAACCTATCTAGGGACAGCTCACTGTTGTTTGAGGTATGTTAGGTGCTCAGGTAGGTTAGGATGGATCTCTGGTTGATTACCCTTAGTCCTCAGGAACTACTTCACACTTGTTTACATCTTTCACTTTCTCTGCTTTTACTCTGTTTTTGCATTTTAGTCTTTTATGCTCCCTGTTCTGTTTATGCTTTCTTTTTAGTTCCAACATGTTTCATTTCACTTAGGACCTGTTAACAAACCATCATCTTTTACTGTTTAGCTTTACTTAGAAGCATTCATTGCAATCTTGATTGATGGTGCACACCCAATTGGATTGATACCTTGTCTATACTCTAATGATGGGGAATTGATACCCTCATGACCTCAAAAATTCTACTATCAATTTGGCACCGTTTCCAATTGCGTGTTGTTTACTACATTTTGGATTTTGGATCTTTTGAGATCAAGTTCCTTTCTTTTACTTTATTGATTTATGTTTTTTCCTATCTATTAGAACTTGAATTTGAATGTATAATTATCATGTTTATGTGCTGGATATGAACTCATGGATAGTATATACATATTTGGGGTTATCTTCTACCTTTTTCCACTCTTGTTAACCCAAGTAGAATCCCCACCCTTAAACCTTGCGTTCTTTCAACCCCTGAATTTACTACTGAGTGGAAGGTCTTTTATGGAATGAGCTTGGTAGAACGTGTTAGGTTCGAACTGACAGGAATAGGGTCTCATGTAGTTATAGTCCATGCTTTTTGGACTAGATATGGCTAGGTGGGATTCAATTTCGGATGTTAGTTTGGGTGGAAATGAATGAAAGGGTATTAATAGTTGGTGAAAAAGAAAGGTAAAGTAAGAACCTTAGGAGAGGAATGGAAAAAGAATCTGAATATGCTAGTAGAAAGTTTGGGGGAACAATGGTATGAAAAAGGTATGGCTAGTGTAAACTAAGAAAAATGTATGACAATGATCTTAAAAGGGTAAAACCCTGAAAAAATAGTGTAAAGGAAAAAGGTCAAAAACCATAAGTATTTAAATAAATAAGTTCCTGAAACCTCTAGCAATCGTTTGAGAAAGAAACCTCTCCTAAGTGTTTCTAAAGAAAAGATGAAAAAGGGAAAGATGTGAATAAGTATGATCACTTCGAGTTTCAAAAGGGTAGATTTAGGACTTCCTACTGGGTGATATCAGGAAACTTAGGTTTCATTAGCATTGGGTAGATGAGGTTCTATTTCTGTATGCATCTAAGTGTTCCTACCTTTAACCTTCTACTAAAGCTCATTCCCTTTTGAGAGAACCCTTATTATGAATTATTAACCATTGCATGAAGGGGTCATCTTTACTCCTTAACCTGTCATTGACCAAATGAGT
>OVBE01001582.1:0-27218 GCA_900406425.1 Iberis pinnata
GACTTATTCCCGTATGTCACCCAATTTTTCTTAACTCAGCCAGATTTTGTAAGTGAGGCATCACGACCGGTTGATTTATGCCAGTAACTCAGCCGATTTCTCTTAGCTAAGCCGATTTCAGTATCTCAGCTACAACGTAACCATAACTCAAATTATCGTACACGTCAGCGAATTCTTACGTGGCGAATGGCATTACTGTAAATACGTTTTTTGTCACAACGTAATAGAGGGGTACGCTGGGCATTTAAAAAATGCAAGTAATATAAAAAAAAGATTTGTATGGTTCTGGTCATTTGTCCTAAAATGTATGGTAGTTAAGCTAACTTCCCATAGATAAATGACAAAAACCATGAGTTCAAAAGAGAGTTTTGGTAATTACCTGAGAAGGAGATCGATTGGCTTCTAAGCAACTACAGATCGACTGATCCATAGACGGATCGATCAATCTCTAATGTTGTGTACATGAACATTTTCCATAGACTGATTGATCGATCCATAGACGGATTGATCGATCTATATGTCTGATCAGATTTTCCCTGAAATTTCCTTAAACACTTTGAACTCACAACAAAAAATTAATAAGTTAATAACCTAAAATTAGACTAACTCAAAAAATCAAAAAGAAAAATCTAAAACACCAAATAGTGGGTTGCCTCTCAGTCAGCGCTTGTTTCACGTCATCGAGCTTGACAAACTTACCTCTTATGCTGAAGGTTAGATCAACACTAATAGATGCCTAACAACAACCACCATCATCTGAAATCTGTAACTTTAGAACCCCCATTCGGCATCTCCTTTGCAAAGGTGGTTCCCTTTGTTTAAGATCTGAGGTAAAGAAGGTTTTGACCTTTGAGAATGTTATTGAAGTACCTTTGCTCTTCACCTTATACTCAATTCCATCTCCAACTAATGCTTGAGGAATTAGAGTCACCTAAGGATTCTTGTTGATCTTCTCTAAGTTCACCTCACCCATGGGGCATCAGGGCTGCCTTCATGGAATTTATCTAAGGTGTTCCGACGATCGCATTGTAAATGGCAGGATGATCGACTACCGTGAAATCAACGATTTTTTGTGACTTCCTTTGCCATGATGAGAAGTTAAATTGATCTGAGAGTCATGGTCGTTGTGCTGGAGAATCCGGTGAGTGGTTTCGACATGGTTCTACTTTTGGACAACTTCATGCCCATCCTGTTTAAAGTGTCGCAGAATATCATGTTTACGGTGCTTTTTGTGTCAACGAGGATCCTTGCGACCACGAGGTCCCTGATGACGAGGTCGATTACAAGGGGATTGCTATGAGGGGTGTCGATTCCGATCGATTTTCTTTCCTCGAAGGTAATGGCGTTACTCGGCGAATCAAAAGACTTGAAGAGAAGGTGATCAGGCCAGTTGGCGCTCGTTTTAGCCTTTTGATGATAAGCTTTGATTGCAGAAATGTTATCCTGACAGTATTGTGATCCTCCGATTATCATTCTTATTTGGCAGCGATTGACTTTTCCAGTTTTATCCTCAGGCGTTATTTCCTGGTGGTGCCTATTCTGGTCTAGGCAGTCGATTTACCTCTCTAAGGAGATTTTTTATGCTGGATATTTTCGACATATGTCATGCGAGTAGCTTCGTCGTCAATCTTGCTCCAAAGACTGTATAGTTTGCCGTGGAGTAACCCTTTGTTTGGTGGAACTCGCTAAACGAATTCTAGTCGTAAGAGGTGCTTTGGGTCCAGGTGTTGCCTGCGTTTTTCCTCTTTTGTGCGACTTGTTTATAGCATAGTTATGCATTCCTCGAAGGTCCTCTCCTTCGTGATGGACGTACTGGTCATTATGATGGTTTTTCTTTTTTTATTTCTTTTCAAAGGGAAAATCTTTTGCAGATGCCTTTGCCGACTTATGCTTTTGCGCCATAATTCTCATCTCTTCTTCGATGTTGATAAAATATGTGGCTTTATGCAAGGCATCATGAATCATGCGCAGTTTCTCGAGGGCTATCCATTTTCTGAATTTCAATTTGTACCAGAGAGTTTTGCGGAGCGTGTCTATGGCCACTTTTTCCCTGATGCTGCTGACTGTTTACATTATGATCTTGAATCACTTCATGAAATATCAGAGAGATTCATCCTCTTTTTGAGCGAGGCTCCAAAGATGATATTACGCGGTTTTAACATTTTATAGTAAGAATTTATACTTTCTATTAAATGTTACCCGATATTTTCTCTGCAAAATTGGTATTTTTTCAGGTTTCTAGGTGTTCAAAAATGTTTTGGATGCAAATTGGCATATATAGATGCAGAATCCGGCAGAAGGGTCATAAGTTTTCCAACGTTTGAAGATGTTGCAATGGATATATGAAGCTGACATTCTGACACAAGATAGCCACGTGAGTTAGCTTTCATATGGAAATGGTTTGAAGTGAATTCATTGATGCAATACAGAGTTATTGCAAGTTTACTGAAAACTAGTCAAAGTGGCTCGCATATGAAGCAGGTGCCAGCCGGACCGATCGATCCAAGCCAGACCAATTGGTCCAAACTCTCTGGAAAAATCAGAAAACTCATACCGATCGGTCCAAGGTTGGACCGATCGATCCAGACTTACCTGGAACAATTGGACCAATCAATCTAGCCCAGACCGATCAATCTAGCCCAGACCGATCAATCCAGGCTCCTACGACAAATTTGGAGATTTTTCTTATTTTGCACATGTGCTCTCAAGACTTATCTAGATTTCCTATTTTTATTTTATTTCTTTCGAATATAAAAACCTTGTGGTTTACTTTTATTTCAACCTAAGCTTTATATTTTTAGAGATTTTTACTGAGGGATAGGAGATTCCGAAACTTTGCATTTGTGAGAAGTTTTCTCTATTTGTTATCTATCAATATATATATACTTATTTTATGATGTGTTCTTCTTTGATTTTGTATTGTTCATGCTTTGTCATGTCTGAGTAGTTCACTAGTTAGGTTTCAAGTTTTTCTAGGGAAATCTGGTTTGATTACTAGGGTTATTCATAAAGAGATTGAATTTGTTAGCTTCTTAGTCTAGATTTGTTATTAATGCATGAATTAGATTGGCCATCTATTTCATTCATAGTAGATTGATACACGCAGACGGATTTGGTTTAGAAATCTGACCTAATCTAGATGAGTAAATGCCTTTCCTTGCAAAAGTATTGGCATATGGCTTATGGACTTATCAAATCTGAACTGTATTGCATATCTGAATTATTTAAATACGGCGGAAACTTGTCTTTAGTAATCTCAATATAGGGATTAATACATCAGAAGGAGATTAATCTAGTTTTTGCCTTTTGAGTTGAGAACTATTTTCAAATAAAAATCTCTGCACGATAACATGACTGTTAAACCTAGCTACTTATGGATTTCCTATTTCCTGATACTTTTATTTCATAGTTTACAACCATTTTATTAATTATTGTTTTGATTTCGTTACAGACATCTTGAATATTCCAAATTAGCTTGATTTGAGATAAAACTAATCGTTGTGCTGTCTGGTCTCTATGAGATTCGACCATATCTAAGCAATAGTGATATGTTCTTTGCAGTTTAGTATTAGGATTAAATTCTTAACCTATCATAATTTTGGCGCCATTTCCGGGGACCAATAGTTCCTTTAAGTTTTATTAAGAGTCTAGTCTAAGATATTTCTTTTTTTTACAGTACTCATCTCGTTCTTTCTTCTTGTTTTTTTTTTTTTACAGATGCATGATCAGAAGATCTGTCAAATCCTCTGAATTTCTCAACCTTAGTAACGTAGAACTCGCAAACTTAGAATGCTCAAAACGGAAAGCTAAGAAAGATGCAAGCTCATTCAATCTAATGGCTGATAACGTTGTTCTCAACAATCCGGTCGCACTCGAAGGTCAAATCGATCCACCTCCTCTTGGACTCAATCAACTAATCATCCGTAAAGAGAGAGGGGGTGCTAACGACAATCAAGTGCCACATGGCCAGCAAAGAGCTGATGACATCCAAATACCACCGGAGAACACAATTCCTCATCATATAGATTGAAGAAACTATATCTTGTACGGCGATCCGGAAAGAGTCGCTAATCAACACAATCCTCAGAACCACCCTCTAGTTGGTTCCTTCAACAATACTCAAGCATTCTACACTAACAAGAATCCTATCCAACCTGAACAACCTCAGTGAAAGGAATACCAATTTCCTATTCAGCTCGTTTAGATGATCCGTAACAACTAGTTTAGTGGTTTACCAACTGAGCACCAAATGGATCACATTGACAACTTTGAATACATCTACGGTACAACGAAACTCAATGGGGTTATCACGCGATTTTATGCATTGTAGCTTGTTCCGTCATTCGTTAGCTGAGAGAGCACTTCGCTGGTTGAAATCTCTACCTTCTGGTTCTAGTGTAACTTGGGATGATTGCAAAGCCTAGTTTCTCAACTACTTCTTCACCACTACGAAGACCAACTCATTAAGGAACAAGATCTCAGGATTTATGCAAAGTCTAGTGGAATCATTTTATGAAGCATGGGAACGATTCAAGGAACTTTTTCGTGACTGCTCTCTTCATGGTTTCTTAGATGTAAGTCTCCTCAACACTTTCTATAGAGGAATTGATCTGAAATACCAGTTGTCCCTAGATACAGCAAGTTATGGTGATTTCATGACCAAAGCTGTCCCGGATGCCTATCATTTAGTAGAGAACTTAGCAATTAGCAACAACAATCACTCTCCATACTTTGATAGAAGAACTAAGGAGACTATATCTGACTACTCTGAACTTTCAGAAGTAAAGGAACATGTTTCAGAGATGAGTGGAATGCTTACTCAACTCTTAAAGACCCAAAACTAGAAACATGTCAATTTTGTTGAAGATATAGAAGTTGATTGCTTTGCCGTTCAAGAGCAGAATATTGTGGGAGTTGAAAAGGAAGTGAGCTACATAATCAAGGGGTTTACAATCAAGGGTTCAACCATGGATTCAACAAGAATCATTCCAATATATCTTGGAGAAGTACTAATGTAGAAAATCCTCAAGATCAAGTCTACCCAACTCAACAGCAAAAGACCTTTGTGCAGAACTCAAAATCCAGGCGGTTTTCAACAAAACCTCTCAACATGTATAGCAACAACCATCTCAACCTCAAGCTCAACAAAGCACTTCAACAGAGATGATGTTCAAGCAACTCTTGGAAGGACAACAACAATCCCAAAGAGAAGTGAAGGAACTGAATCAAAAATTTGAAGCCCCTTCTACACATGTGAAACATTTGGATACTCATGTTGCTCAAACTTCTGAAGCTGTAAAGAGACAAACTCTGTCTTCCATGGGAAAGTTGAAGATAATCCCAAAGGATATTATAAGTCCTTAGTTGCCAATCAGTTTGATGAGGAATATGAGATTGAAAAGCGAACAAAACTGGGGGAAAAATGGGATAATTCACGTATGAAATTGACTAAAGAAAATGATGCAACAAGTTTAGACCGATCGATCCAAGTTGGATCGATCGGTTGAGAAGTCCAGGGAGCTACGAAAACTTTGGATCGATCGGTCCAAACCAGATCGAACTATCCTATCATTATGGAAAAATCCAAAGGTTCAAATCTATCAGTCTACACGAGACCGATCGGTCCAAAAGTTGCTATCCGTTCTGAAACGTTAGATCCATTGATCCGACCTGGATTGATTGATCTAACTCTTCCCGCAATTCCTGAACTTTCTCGAATCTAAAAACCCAAAATTCCTTACCTACTACAACCTACAAGGCCCAGACTAGAGTGTGAGGATGATGATAGATGATTGGAAAGTAACAAAATCCACTTAGGAAGCTTCATAAGCTCTAAGACCTCAGGGAATTTTCGATTCCTTATTCGATTAATGGAGTAGAATTCACAGATTCTCTTTGTGATACTGGAGCTAATGTGAGAGTTATGTCAGTAACTGTTGCAGAAATATTGGGGGATATTAGGTATTACACCATCTAGCATGACCTTTAAGCTTGCTAATGACTCTACTTTATCTTCCACTGGGTTTATCTTTGATCTATTAGTACAAGTTGGGAATTGTTACCAAGACGAACATTTGGTTCTAGGGATACCCTTTGTTGCAACTATTGGAGCTGTTGTTGACCTTCCTAATCAGCATATATCCCTGAAAAACATCAAGAAAAAAGTTTTCTATCCAGCGATTCCTTCTAAGGGGATATCTAGGCTAACTATGGTGAAATAAGAGGAGATGAAGAATGAACATCAGAATGAACATGATCTTAAGTGTGTAATTTCTGAAGTCTTGCACAATGAACCTCAAATCTTAGCAAAGAGGGCCATTCCAAAGATCAAGGAAAAGGTGAAGGTGAAACTGAAGAAGAAAAAGAGAGACTCACAAGTGATTTTGATTCCTCAAGCGATAGTTGGAGGTGCAATAGAGTATAAGGTGAAGAGAAAATACTTTTCAAACCCCTTATCAAAGCATAGAGCATTATTCACCATAGAATTTAAGAAAAAATGAATCAATGTTACAAAGGAAGCAATGAGTAAGGTTCTGAAGCTAAAGGTATCTGATTCTGGAGCTTGTTATGAAGCATCTTTGGAAGTTGATACAATTCCAGGTTAGAGGTAAGTACCGTCAAGCTAAGTGACGTTAAAAAGCGTTGAGTGCGAGGAAACCCGCTATTTGGTGCTTTAGATTAGTTATTTTTTCAAATTTTGAGTCAGTATTGCTAACCTATTTATTTTCAGTTTTGAGTTCTATGTGATATAGGATATTACTGGTGTTCAAGACACTCTGGGTTATCTCTTTTCTATTTTCATCCCTAAATATCTCACATGAATTGTTGGTTATCTTAATGGTTTCTCTCTTAATTCTTTCTAATGTCTATTAGTATTGCTAAGATCATTGCTCCACATTAACCACTTTACTTGATGTTTTGTTTTGGGTTGTTTTTAGAAGTAGATTTAGTTGGATTTTTCTTATTAAGTAATTCTTGATTCTTGCTAATTATAATTAGTATTACTTGATCATTGCTCATTACTTACCAACTTGATTATTGCTTAGAACTGTTTTGAATAGTGCTTTTCACATATGATTCTTGCTAATTGTTAATTAGTATTGCTCGATCATTATCTCTTAATGGTTTCTATTACAACTGATTCTTGTTAGCTCTTAAGTTAGCATTGCTCAGTCACTGTACAAGCATTCTATTATGTGCTTCAAATCGAAAGAACACTAACACTTCTCTCGAGTGTTTGTTCGTTTTGCAGAGATAGCAATTCCAAGAAACAATTCGATCATGTGAGATAGTAAGTTTGGAGCGGATTTCAGATTGAGGATACTTCACTATTAGTACCTTCCTTTCCATTGAACTCATATAGTATAGTATAGTATTTATTTTCATCCATTACAGACTTCTCTATTGATACTAGTTACTCTTATCCCTTATCTTATATTTATTTTTACATGGGACTATGTGAAATAAGTCTAGGGAAGGGTGTAATGATAATAACTACGTTTTGATGTTTTGTCTTTTGGTGAAAATTTTTCAATTTTTTTTTGTTTTTAATTTAGTTGAGTCTTATAGAGTCGAATGAATTATGACCATAATCCATGATGATTATTAGCCTAGTGTGAATTTAGTTTCATTTTTTATTTGATTACTAACTTATATTAACTGTTGGACTTAGAATTAGAACCCCATTGATTGATTGATATGCCTTTGAAAGTTCTGATCTTTGGTTTATTGATGATTTGATGCTAGCTCAACTATGTTATGACTTAATTTGATCTCTAATTCTCTTACTTATGGTGTTGGTATACTATGAAAGCTAGGTATCTTGCTCTTCAGTGCTCTGTAAAACCGATAATTTTTTCAGTATGATCTGGGTTCTTTCTCTCTCTTCCTTCAGAAAAACGGTACAGAAAAATGATTGAAAGCATAATCTAGAAATTCGTAGTCAATCCCAGAAAAACCGACTGCTAAAAAAAAGAGAGAAAACATGAAAAGAAACGAAAGAAAGCGCAGAAATGCGAAGAAATAAAAAGCAGTAAGAAAAGAAAAAGAAAAGAGAAGTGAGAAAGGGAGAAAAAAGATCAGGAATAGAACTTGCACTGATCGATACACCATAGGTAAGAATGCACCATTTATACTTGATGAATTTAATGAGCTGGTTGATATGATTTGATAGTTTGATAGATTAGAGAGTTAGAGTAAAAGAAATGTTGTTAGTTATGTGGCGGTAAACAATTTATTTTATAGTAATCATTTATGATTTTTATTAAACATTACCTGGGATTTTCTCTGCAAAATTGGTATGTTTTTAGGTTTCTAGGTGTTCGGGACATTTTGGATGCAAATTGGCATATTAAGATGCAGAATCCGGCAGAAGGGTCATAAATTTTCCAACGTTTGAACGTGTTCGGCTGGATATATGAAGCTGAAATTTTGATACAAGATAGCCACGTGAGTTAGCTTTCATATGGAAGTGGTTTTAAGTGAATCCATTGATGCAATAGAGAGTTATGTGGAGTTTACAGAAGATTGGGCAAGCAGGCTCGCAATTGAAGCAGGTTGTAGGTTTTAGGTTTTCCTAGGGAAATCATGTTCTTAGTCTAGATTTTTATTAATTCATGAATTAGATTGACCATCTATTTCATTGATATTTGATTGATAAACACAAAGGAATTTGGTTTAGAAATCTGACATAATCTAGATGAGTAAATGTTTTTGCTTGCTGAAGTATTGTCTTATGGGTTTATGAACTTATCAAATATGAACTGTATTGCATATCTGAATTATCTAAATACGGTGGAAGTTTTTCTTTAGTAATTTGAATATTGAGATTAATACTTCGGAAGGAGATTACTCTAGTTTATGTTGTTTGAGTTGAGAACTATTTTCAAATAAAAATCTCTGCATGATAACCTGACTTTTAAACTTGACTACATGTGGATTGCCTATTGTCTGACGCTTTTGTTTCATAGTTTACAACCATTTTAATTAATTATTTTTTTGATTCCATTACAAACATCTTGAATATTCTGTCTTAGCTTGATTAGAGATAAAACTAATCGTTGTGCTGTCTTGTCTCCAGACCCTATCTATACAATTGTAATATGTTCTCTGCAGTGTAGTATTACGATTAAATTTGTTGATACCAGGTGTAGCACCTAATCTAAAAAGCCCATTTCGACTCAAGGCCCAGCTGGACGCCGACACGATGAGGAAAAAAGGCCCAGGAAGACAAGATCCAGATGGGCCGACCTGGCGAGCTGGGCCGTCCAGCTCGTGGCCCATTAGGGTTAGTTGATGTAATTAGGGTTTTGAGCTTGTATTCTCACTATAAATACTCATGTAATTACTCCTTAAAGAGATATGAAATTCTTCTGAGCTTTTACCCACATAATCTAAGACCTAAACTTAATTGTTAAGTCTTGATTCAACAGTTGGCGCCAACTGTGGGGACTAGCTTGCTAGAAGAAGTTCGTGATTTACCTTTGCAGGAAAAACAAAGACAACCAGCAACAATGACCATGGGATTGACTGATAAAACGCAGGACGGATCTATCGTCGACCTGACGAATATGGACGGATCTACCATCGATCCAATGAACAAGGACGACCACGCTGAGAAGACGACGTCCGAACACGAGGAAGGAGCCCCAGAGCTTACCATGAAAGATCTGCTAAAACAGATGAAGCAGCAGCAAGAGGAAACCGCGAAGCTGCGAGCAGAATCGCAAACCCTCAGAGCACAACTCGATGACATCACCACGTCCGTAGAAGGAAGAGACCTACACACTATCAGTCAGAACCTCTTCAGGACATCTTACCAAACTCCTCCTACAGGCGGGGAGNGTATTGTGATGTTTTAAATTTTTTTTTTATTTAATGATGATGGAAGATGTTATCGATCGAGGAGATCGGTCGAGGACACCGAGATTAGGAGCATCCATGAACAGCTGAAAATCATGAGCTTGTTGCAGGTACACCAGGCCACCAGTTCGGCCCCGGATATCACGCGCACCATAGATGAGACTTAATGAACTCCCTTCTCAAAAAAGGTAACCGGCATACCAGTTCGGCACTCTGCGAAGGTAAAATTTGCAGGATATGACGGCAAAAGCGATCCAGTCCAGTACCTAAANAAGCTTTCACCATCGCTTTGGCACGAGCACAATTCTCACCCGAAGAACGAGACGCCGGTTTGTGTTAGCTGTTTGTTGAAAATTTGACAGGTTTGACTTTGGAGTGGTTCTCCCGCCTGGAGCCAGGGACCATCGACACATTTCAGCAGCTCTCCACCGTATTCGTCAAGCATTACTCCATGTACATCACGAAGAGAGCATCGACAACTGACCTATGGACTTTATCTCAACGCGAAGACGAAACACTGAAGGACTTTATTGACAGGTTCAAAGGAATTGTAGCCCGTATCATGATCAATGACGAGGGGGCAATCGCCACTCTACGAAAAGCATTGTGGTTCAAATCCAATTTCAAAGACGAGCTGCTCATCAATCCGCCACAAACGCTAGAAGATGCGCTCCACCGAGCTAACAAATTCATTGAAATAGAGGAAGAACATGCCGCGATGTCTAAAAATCACCACGACACTCGATCCAGCCGAGATAAGGAGGAAACCCCCCGCAAACCAAGGCAACATTACTCAAGAGATAAACGACATCCACTTATGCAATCACGGATAGCGAAAAACATGCCGACCAGCCTCCACCATCTGACAACGACCCAGAGGCTTACTGCAAAATTCATAAACGAACTGGACACAAGACCGAAGATTTCCGACACCTACAAGCCATCCTCTTAGGAAAGTACCAGGACGGCGAAATACATACCAGCAGGAATCGAGGCAACGATAGGCGACGAGGTGGAAATACGTGGCACAATTCGTCTGCGAGGGACAGAGATAAGGATAAAACACACCAAGTCAGTACGGTTCGAGAAAAAAGTCTGCACACTAGCGACGACATGGCACCTCCAACCCGAACAAGGGATCGTAGCCCCGACGACCGAGCTAAAGAAGGATCGTTACCTAGACGGCGAGTCAATGTGATTATGGGAGGGCTAGTCTCGTGCAACGACTCCGTACGATATATCCGGCACTCTGAACGACGAGCTGCAACCGCAAAAAAGGAACGAACTGACATAGCGCCAAACTCTTCACCAATCAAATTCAACGACGCCGACCTAAAAGGCCTAAGCCAACCGCACAACGACTTCCTAGTGATCGAACTTGTCATTGCAAACACAAAGTAGCAAGAATTCTCATCGACACAGGAAGTTCGGTTGATATCATCTTCAAGAGAACGCTTGAGAACATGGGAGTAAATTCCGACCTCATCAAGGCAGGTAGCAGGACACTCACGGATTTAGCGGTGAAACTGTCTCTACCGCTGGCACCATCAAACTGCCCGTCCAAGCCAGAGGCTCTACCCAAATGGTTAGATTTGTCGTCATGGAACATGACTCGACATTCAACGTGATCCTGGGAACTCCGTGGCTTTACTCCATGAAGGCCGTAATATCGACCTACCATGAATGCATCAAGTTTCCTACAGAAAGCAGGACATGGACCATCAGAGGAAATCAACGTGTAGCTCGGACTTGCTTCCTAACTGAGCATCGAAATCGAACATTACAAGTGTCAGACAGAACGGCAAGCCCAGCGCGTCCCAAAGACAGCTTCCCCCTGCCTCACATAGACAGACTAGTCAAAGCTACGGCAGGTAACGAGCTCCTGACATTCATTGACGCTTTTTCAGGATACAATCAAATCATGATACACCAAGGAGATCGGGAGAAAACCGCCTTTATCACATATGGAGGAATCTACTGCTACAAGGTAATGCCTTTTGGATCAAAATATGGAGGAGAGCCGTACCAACGCCTCGTCAACAAGATGTTCGTGGAAGAGATCGGCAGATCAATGGAGGTCTATATCGACGACATGCTCGTCAAGTCAGCAAGGGCTAACGACCACGTCAGGCACCTGGCGAAATGCTTCGAAAAACTGAACTTACGCAAATATCACCGAAGTGAATGCAGGAAAACCAGGAGCCCGGTGGGAAGGCCCATACGAAGTTCCCAAGGTAGTCAAACCCGGAGTATACGAACTGAAGTCTAATAACGGAAATCCGACCCCGAACTTTTGGATAGCCACCAAGCTTAAGACCTGGCTTGATCCCTGTTTACAGGGTACGTAGGCAACGCACTGGGTGCAGCTATTTCACTTAATAAAAATATTTTTGGTTTCTAAACTATGTACCGAACTCTCAAACCTACCTTGGTGCTTATCACATAAACAAGTGTACCAACTACACCTTTGCAATAAAACCACAAAAGTCGAGTCATAACTCGCACATACCCTGTGCAAATATCGGGATGTCGGTGAGATCAAAGTTTTCTCGTCCTAGTCTTAAAGACCCTATTCAAAAATAAAAAAGCCAAGGTCCATCTCGTGTACTCCTAAAGATGAGTACAGAACAAGTGCGAAGTCACAATGTTCGGGCTACAGTCCCAATTATGAAAATGCCGAGCTCCGGCTCGCATACTCCTAAAGACGAGTATTGGGCTTGTACGAAGTTACAACGTCGCGAGCTTAAGTCTCATCCCAAAAGCTGAGTTTTGAGTCACATGCTCTAACCGTGAGTATTAACGAAACTACAGTTTTCGTCCATAGATCAAATTGTCAAAGGGACGATCTGCAGGTCGCCTCCTTCGGCTCTTGATCGAGAGACTTTTNAGAAGAGCCACTTAAAAAGCAACATCAAGGCAGGCAGCCGACATACTTTGTCATTTGCATAACTCGTGAACAGAGTATAATACGAAACGCACCAAGCTAAAAGCTCTATTTTCATTATCAAAAGATGATTCTTACAAATTTCTTAAAAATAANCTAAGAGCCACTTAAAAAGCAACATCAAGGCAGGCAGCCGACATACTTTGTCATTTGCATAACTCGTGAACAGAGTATAATACGAAACGCACCGAGCTAAAAGCTCTATTTTCATTATCAAAAGATGATTCTTACAAATTTCTTAAAAATAACCGTAGCAACGACCTACCAGATGCGCAAATCTGAAAAACTAACATTCTTAAAAGTAAAAGCAAGATGCCGACATGTCAGGCAGATCCTAATCCCAAGAAAAAACAACAGCTACCCCAAAGCAACACAAGAGGTATAAACCTAGCTGACCCCAATCCTAAGAAAACTGGGAAACATGCCCAAAGGGAACAACTAACCCCTCGGCGTTGAAGGAGTTGCAGGACGAGCCGCGGAAGAGGCATCCGAGCTCNTATGCCGACATGTCAGGCAGATCCTAATCCCAAGAAAAAACGACAGCTACCCCAAAGCAACACAAGAGGTATAAACCTAGCTGACCCCAATCCTAAGAAAACTGGGAAACCTGCCCAAAGGGAACAGCTAACCCCTCGGCGTTGAAGGAGTTGCAGGACGAGCCGCGGAAGAGGCATCCGAGCTCCCCGGAACAAGCTGAATAAGATTTAATCCATGCTCATTAAATGCAGGTCAGAGCAAGAAGTATTCGAGTATGATGTCTGCTATGTCGATAGCATCGTACTTTGCCTTTAAATCCACCACATCCGCCTCGAGCTTCGCCATAATCTCGGGGGGCACAGAACCACCTTCCTCGACTATAAGCCTCACACAATCCAAAGTTCCTTTAGCTTGGGCATACTCTAGGACAATGGGATCAACCTCATCCCGGTCCTCCACATGTTTCCTCAGCTTCTCGAGTTTAGTTGCGCATTCGACCTGAGCCTCTCGCCGTGCTGACGCAGCCTCTGTAGCTCAGAAGACTCGAAGCCTTTTCGTCTCAACCGCATGAAACTTCTCAAGGGCGCGGTAGGCTTCTCGCAGCTCGAGAGAGTCGGCACCTGTCTGCTCTCGGATCGCCTGCTCATTGAGGAGTTCTGCCATGACCATTGTGCATTTCTTGTTCAGCTCTTCCCTTAAAACTTTTATGTCATTAGTAGAAGTTGCTGACATGTCACATAGCGCTTTCTTCAGTTCAGCCACCTGCGAGGTCAGCTGATCGACGGCTTCGACATGCTTGACCAGCTTCAGCTGTTCACTAGCAAGGCGTCACTTATACTTCTCCACCAGCTTCGACAACCTCTCCAGTTGGCCCTCGTCTCCGGCAATAGACTGGAGTTTATTTTCATAGAACACGACGACTCGTTGGTCGTCGCCAAGGTCTGCCATCAGTCGCATGACGAGTTAGGACTTGTAAAATAACAGGAAACAGATTTAAAATCACAGGTGTACCTGGCAAGCTTTCCGAGACAGCATTTCATAAATTTCTGGAGCCAACATCCGATCCACAGTAGGAACGATCAGACCATTGGCCCCCAGACGGTTCACCAAGCCGGCACACGCTCGTTTGTCCTGAACAAACGGTGTGACCCTATGTGTAAACGAGAAAGTCCAGCTTCCTCGTGCATTGTTTTGCCTTCCAGTTTGGGAGCTCCCTCCCTCAACAGTTTGACGATCAGCAGCTTCTTCTTCTTCTCTCTCGTCAACCTGTTCATCATCACCACCACCTGCAGCATCATCATCACCACCACCTGCAGCATCCTCATCATCACCACCTGCTCCAAGAAGCTCCGTGAGCCCCTCAGCAAACAGCTGCAAGCTAGGGTCCAGAGACTCCACGGATGCGGTCATCTCTCCCAATATTTGGGAGGTAGTCATGGTCTCGGTAGGAGGAGCAGGAGGCGCAGTCGACAGATCGGCGGTAGGCACATTTTCAGGAGGAGTGACTAACTGCTCCTCTGCAGTTTCTTCTGTTTGTTGATGTCCCCCAGTAGGAACACCAGCATCCGTTGTTTGCCCCCCAGCAGGGACTACTCCCCTCGAACCCAGTTCCCCAGTGGGAACAGCAGTCGGGATCGACCCTTCAGCATCCTCGATCGTGGTCACCTCCTCTCGGGAATTCTGGTCCTAAGAAGTCTGGCGTCTCTTCCTGCGTTCTAAAGGAGGACAGGAATCTCCGCTACCGACTGTAGCAGACGTATCATCATGCCTCCTCTTTGAGCTCGAAGCAAACTTCTCAAGGGACGATCTATAATCGGTGATCGGAGGTGGACAGCCCATTTTCTTCTTTTTGACAGGACATGAATTGAGATCCCAACTAGATGTAGGAGTCAAAATTGCAATTAAACACATTGACGAGCTATAGGACTACAAATTATCATATCCCCTTACCAGCGTTGATAAACGGGATGCTTTCTTGAATACGAGAATGGTCGAAATGTTTAATGTGGACAGCTCCTGCTTCAAGTAGCTTTTTGGAATCCACAAGGAAATTGCCGGGATGCGGGCCAAAGTTGCAATACAAGTCTGCAATAAACAAGGAAAGCCGATTTAGGAACAATACAAAATTAAAAATGCATTTATGTCAGCTCGGCGGTCCTAGGTGGTGTCTACCAAAGGTCTCGGCCCATTTTCTTCTCACGATTCTTCCTACATCTCCTACGGATTCTGGAACGACCTGCAGGAAGAAATACTTTTCTTTCCAGCCGTGGATCTTGTCCCCTGTACCGACAGTTATTAGCTTATACTGCTGCTTGAACTTAATGTAGACGAAGCCGGTGTTTATTCTCGTACCCTTTTGAACAATCAGGTTGATTGATGACATGTTCTCCAGGTACCTAACACCGAGCTCCACCTGAAATTTCTGAGCATGTGCTAGCAGGGCGATCATTTGCCTGATTGAGGGAGCAGACAGCTGTGAGATCGGAATCTTCTGTCTATCACAATACGATATCAGCAACTTCGGCATAGGCAGCCAGAGATGACACTTCCTAAACAGGGATTCATATAAACACACATAACCTTGGGGGCGATTTCTACCTGCAAAAGGAATTCTGAAAATGTGAAGTTCATATATGAAGTGGCAAGGGGGTATTTATACCTTGAAGAGATGGCGGTTATCGAAGCGCGTAATGATTACACGTGGGAAACTCAAAAGTCATGACTTTTTATCTTCTCCCTACAAAAATGGTTCGATAAAGCCTACGGAGACGATTCGATAAAGCCTATGAAGCATTTAATGCACTTCAGCCAAAATGAACTTTATTCAGAAGATCATCCGCCGATTTAAGGTTACATCGCCGACCTAGGGGGACTAACTGTTAATACCAGGTGTAGCACCTAACCTAAAAAGCCCATTTCGACTCAAGGCCCAGCTGGACGCCGACATGATGAGGAGAAAGGGCCCAGGAAGACAAGACCCAGATGGGCCGACCTAGCGAGCTGGGCCGTCTAGCTCATTGCCCATTAGGGTTAATTGATGTAATTAGGGTTTTGAGCTTGTATTCTCACTATAAATACTCTTGTAATTACTCCTTAAAGAGATATGAAATTCTTCTGAGCTTTTATCCACATAATCTAAGACCTAAACCTAATTGTTAAGTCTTGATTCAACAAAATTCTTAACCTATCAAAAGATCGACATCGGAAGTCTCCCTATCCATGAACATGGAGTATTGTTTGAAGAACTCAGAGGAAAGTTGTTGGAAACTCGCAATGGAGTTCCATTTCAGTCGAGACAACGATTCGAGAGCTACCCCATGGAGGTGTTCGACGAAAATAAGGGAGAAGCCTGCGTCTTTTCGCTCTCCCTTATTTTTGACCTTGCCATCGCAATCTGAAAGGTTTGTAAGTATGCTTTCAGATCTGTGGTACCATTGTACATTAGGATTTTGACTTTTCTGAGGTCCAAAATCCGAGCGTTAGTTATACGAGCCATGAACGGATTTCTCCATACCTCCTCAAGGAGTCAGTTGATTTTCAGGGCCGCGCTAGTTGCATGGTGGATTTACGATTTTACCTCCTGTATTTCGGCCATAGTTTTTGGGAGGGATATAAGGAGATCACAAATCATGTAAGAATCATCCTTAGTAGTCTTGTTAGTTGGTCGACGTTTATTACGGATGATTCGAGCTTGTTCCTCGACTTGCTTCTCTTACTCCACCCATAAGATATTTTCTTCTTCCTCGATCATGGGCTTGTCGAATCGGGAATTCCGTCGATTCGAACAATCTTTAACCCTCCTCTAAGTATTTTGCTGTCGAGAATTGAACGTCTATGTGCCTTTTCTCCTCATCTCTTTTATATAGACTCCATGGCTGGTCCATTTTCCTTTTTCCGTCTCTAGTTATTCTGTGGAAATATTCCTTTTTTAGTTTATCCTTCATAGTACTTGGGCCAAATTCTCGTATGGAGTCGTAAATGGGTCATTATCGCGTTTTAGGCATTGTTGGGCCATTTTTCGGTTTAGAAAATTTTTACGATTCTTATTGGAAAACCGATCTTTCGTACGATGATACGATACATAGTCTTCAAAATATCAATCGTACATATGATATTACGTTGGCGTCCAAATTAGCCGTTGTCGTTTCGTACGATTAATAAACATAGATGCGTCCTTATGACTGTTCCGAAGAATGGAAATTTCATCTTGTAGTCGAGATAATCTTTGGTGTTTAGTTTAACCATAAGATTAAATCTTATACAAAAGGATTTTACAATTCTTTTGCGAATCATTGGAAGTTATCATACAGATATGATAACTTAGGTCTTTTAGATAACCACAAATTCGCGAGCTGAATGCATAGGATTCAGCTCGCCAGTTGGCGAGCTGAATATGCTATGTTCAGCTTGCAAGTTGGAGATGTGAATGTGTATCGAAAATGTACACTAACATGTATCATAAACGTGTTGTCCACAAACGACAGGGTTTGAAACCAAAGTGTTTGTCTGGAGATTTTGATTCTCTCTTGTCTTTCCGAGATATATATGTCGAGATCTTTCGTATTTCACGGTTTTGTTAGTTTGTTCCGTTGACCGGGATGATATTACTAATGTGGTTTGATGTTCAAATCGAACGATTAATATTTCCACGAAAGCTTTTAGGAATTTATTTCATCGTGACCATTTTTGATACCAACATCTTAGTAAACCCTATACCACAAATCATTAACCCTAAATAATACACCCTAAACACTAAACCCTAAACCCTATACACTAATCGTAAATAATAAAATATGAAAATACAAACATATTAACCCAATACCCTAAATCTTAAAATATTAATATAATTAAATACTCTAGCTTTCTTGTATAACCAAGACTAAAACCTATATATTAAAATAATATTAACTCAGCCGTGAAGAAGAATAAATATGTCGTCAAGTGTAACTTAATCGTGACATTTCCGTTTTTTTTGGGCGGGAAAAAAAATTGTGACATTTTTTGGTTTTAACTCGCGATGTTTCGTCTACTTATTTCTTTCTATATATAGTTATCCTATTTAACCTCTGTTTTTTTGTTACCATACTCTCTAGAAAAACCTAATATATTCAGCTATGTCGGTTGTTCCTCATAATAACATAAAGTTAGAGAGCAGCGTCAATGCTATTCTCAGTTCTGCTGATCGGGAAAACCTCTCTATTCTAAGCCCTGGTCCTAATATTTATTCTGACAATACTAGTATCGTGTGGTTTATATTTCTTAACGATCTTGGGTAGGTGATCCCTGCGATTCTTGAACATGGATGAGTTCATGCGCGGCCAACTTATAGCTTGATTTCTGACCATTTTAAGGAACTATGGTTTCATATACTCACTGTAAGCATCAATTGTATTTCCATAATAGATATAAACCAACACTAACCCTCTTATCATGTCCTTTTGTATAGGAAAGAAACATGTGGGATCAGGAACATGACACATTTTAATAGGGTGGCAAGAACAATTTTCTAAACACAAATGCGTATGTTGAAGAGGACTTTCTTGGTGGCGAAAAACCTAAGTGGATGTTAAAATGAGTTTCGCTTGATCTAATACATATGTTTGAGGAATTTGGACCTGATAATTATGGATTTTAAATGTAGTTCGACATGTCTTTTTTTTGTATATCACTTATTTTATTATTATTAAGTATGTGTAACTTAGTCGTGTTGAAGTGTATGGACCCCATAACGCTCCCCTAAAAGGAAACCGAGGGGGGGGGGGGGGTTCATTTGGGNGGAGGTGGCTGTTATGAAGCAAAAAAGCATCCTACATATGATCATTTTCTCGCTGTCCCCTATCTAATATTATCTTTTGGTCTTTTGTTATGGAATTTTTTATTATTAGGAATTTTTGGTTTATGGTTATGATGCTTGTGACAATTAAGAAACTTGATTTCTAATTGCATGTCTTTTTGTAAACCAACTTGGTCATACATTTTTTTAAGTTTGATTCTTTTCTCTATTCTTGGTTAATCATTTAATCCTTGAAAAATTTAATTTTTACATCCATAACTCAGTCGTAATGTAAATATAACCCAGTCATAAAGTAAACATAATCAATCGTAAAGTAAATAAAATAACTCAGACATACAGTGAAAAATTTGGCCTTTTAGTAAGATAACTCAGCCGTAAAATAACATAAATCAACTGTAAAATAAACATAACTTTTCGTATAATAAAACAGTATAACTCAGATATGCACAAAAAACCCAGCCGTTTAGTAAGATAACTTTGCCGTGTAAAATACGGCTAAGTATTCCCGCCTCTTCGTATTACACTAACATTGAGAAAGTTTTATATCTAAAGAAAATGATGTCTTATTACATAATCGAGGTCAAACGTGACTATGATGTCTTATTATGCACCTATTATGTCATACTATGAGGCAAATGATGGTCTTGTTACGGTTTATAGCCAACAATTAAAGATATATATTTCATAAAAAATTGCCATATAACTAAAACATTCAAATATGTAAATCAACCGTCAAGAGTAACTGAACCTTAATTAAATTAAAACTCAGCTATAATTAAACTAGAAGTCAGCTGTGTAACAAAAACATTATAATCTGTAAATCATTCGTAAAGAGTAACTCATCCATAATTAAACCATAACTCAACCGTAGTTAAATTAGAACTCAGTCGTATAAAAAAACATTCAAATCCATAAATTAGTTTTACATCAGATAAGTTTTCTCATTACGCCCACTCTTTCTACAACGAGAATATGTGTGTTATGTCCTTGGAAGTTTGTTTTCAAGTGCAACTTCTAAATAAGTTTTCATCCTATTTTTTAGGTCTTCCTTGTTGTTGACGAATAGACGGGGGCAGACACGGTTGTTTAGCCACATTTTCCGGAACTTGTTGCGCTAAGCCAACTAGAGGATGATTTTGAGCATTGCGTTGATTAGCAACTTTTTCCGGATCTCCATACAAGATAAAGTTCCTTGTATCGACGTTCTGAGGATTGGGCTTTTCAGGTGGAACTTGGTTGTTATCAGCTCTTTGTTGACCTTGTGGCACTTTATTGCCATTACCAGCACCTCTCTCTTGATGGAGAATCATTTGATTAAGTTCAAAAGTAGGTGGATCGTTTTGACCTTCGGATGTGACCGGATTGATGAGATCAACGTTATCAGCCATTTGATTGGATGAGCTTGCGTCTTTCTTTGCTTTCCGGTTTAAGCGTTCTATCTTTGCAAGTTATGACTTACCGAGACTTAACAATTCAGAGGATTTTCCAAATTTACTGATCATACACCTGTAAGACAAAAAACAGGAAGAAAGAGTGAGATGAGTACTTTAAAAATAAAAACCTTAGACTAGACACTTAAATAAACTATGAAAGGCACTATTGGTCCCCGGCAACGGCGCCAAAATTCTGATTGGCTAAGAATTTAATCCTAATAGTGGAGAGAACATATCAATGTAGTAAAGAAAATGGTCGAATCTACAGAGATTAGAAAGCACACGATTCAGTTTAACTTCAAATCAAGCTAAAGTAAAATAATTAAGTTGGTTGTAACGAATCAAGACGATAAAAGAAAAGAGGTTGTATACTATGAAATAAAAGCATCAAGCATTAGGCAATCCATATATAGTCAGTTTTAAAAGTCAGGTTATCATGCAAAGGTTTTCGTTTGAAAATAGTTCTCAACTCAAAAGAGAAAAACTAGATTAATACCTTTTGACGTATTAATCCCTATATTCAAATTGCTAAAGACAAACTCCGCCGAATTTAGATAATTCAGATATCTATTACATATCATATTTGATAAGTTCATAAACCCCTAAGACAATGCTTCTGCAAGAAAAGACAATTACTCATCTACATTAGGTCAGATTTCTAAACCAAATTCCTTTGTATTTATCAATCTATTATCAAGAACTAGATGATCAAGCTAATTCATGCATTAAGAATAAATCTAGTCTGAGAACCTAACAAATTCAATCTCTTTATGAATAACCCTAACAATCAACTCTGATTTCCCCGGAAAAACCTAAAACCTAACTAGTGAACAACTCTGACATTGCAAAGCATAAACAATTCAATATCTTTGAAGAACACATAATTAAAATAAGTATAGATATATTAAAAGGGTTCAAAATTTCTTCTCTAAATAAAAAGTTCGGAAATTCTTCTCCCTCAGTAAAAAGTCTCAAAAGTTGTAAAAATCGTAATGAAAATAAACCTAAGCCAAAGACTTTTAAAGTCTAAAAAGTAAAAATAACAAAAGTATGGAAATTGGATAAGCTTGAGGACTTGGATGCAAAATTGGAAATTTTATGGTAAGTGCACGATCGTTCTCCTAGTGCCTAATCGGGCACTCTGGAATTTTGCTCGATCGATCTCCAAGATGCTTGATCGATCACTTGTTTCAGATTTTTCCAGGCCCAAATGCCAGGTGGAGCACCAATGTTGCCCGATCGTGCACTTCATCAAAAGTCATGCTCCATCGATCTCATAGTGCTAGATCGATCACTTCATTCTGAAACTCAGGAATTCTTCTGATTTGCTCTGAAATGCTCTGAAATGCATCATTTTGCTCCAACACGACCCGAACACTTAGAGTCCTGAAAATATACCAATGTGCAAGGAAAACACTCGGATTAATGCATAATAGCAAATATAAATGCCCACTATTATTCATTAAAACTGAACAATATCATATGCCGGTTGTTGTATCATGCTATGTAATTTTGTTGAATTTGTAATGAAGAGTGATCATTGTCGCCTCTTATCAAGAAGAAATTGCATTGCTCACAACAGCCCTAACAACTCAACATTGAGCTCTGAGGTCCCCCTCCTTATACCAGATAAGCCAAGAACATATGTAGATCCATCAATGAATTTTAAAATCCAACCAAGTCCATTGATCGTATTTTCTAATTTCCATGGTCCATCATCATTGAAAATAATTTGTCCTTCCGGAAAAAATGGATGATCCGAAGGGACTGCCATCGCTGTATAACAACCGGATACATCTTCTTTAGTGATTTCAGCTTGCCACTCTGTAGCCTCTGTTGTAGCTAGATCTAACAAATCTCCGGGTTCCTAGGATCTACCATTAAAAACTACATCATTTTGTGCTTTCCAAATGTACCATAGGATCCAAGGGTAAACTAGTAAGTCCTCTCCATTCTCCATAAAATGATGTCGCAAAGAAGCCAGATAATGAACATTTTTGTAAATGTTCTCTGAGGGAAATCCACCATCTACTTTAGGAATAGAGAGGGCCCAACATAGAATCGCCGGTGGGCATGTGAACAAAGCATGATTAACGGTCTCCATTTCAGCTCCACATCTAGCGCAATGTGCATCCGCACAAATCTTCCATCGGTGTATCTGATCCATGACCGCTAAAGCTCCCGAAAGAGTATGCCACCAAAAATGCTGAATCTTGGAAGGAACTGGAAGTTTCCAGACTTGGTCCTTCAAGACATTAGTCGACGGTAATTGAACCTCAAAGAGAATATAACGATCATCAAATCTCATAGCAAGCTTAGATATGTATTTGACCGTACATTTTCATGATTTGTTTGATGCATCCGTTTCTTTCACATCTAAGTTTGAGATTTTACTTCAGCTAACCTCTCAATCTACAATGTCGATGGAAACAAAACTTATTCCTTTTTGGACCTTGTGGCATCTTTGGAAGTCGAGGAATACTTTGCTTTATAATAAAAAAACTTTGGACATTCCAACTATTGTTGGGCGAATTCATATGGATGTCCATGAATGGGTTAAAATCACTACCTCTCACTCTCAAATTCATAGATCGACCACAACTGCGGAACGAGAGAGTCGTTGGACACCACCGCCACCTAGCTAGTTCAAATGCAATTTTGACGCTTCCCATCAGCCGGGGAACACACCTTCTGGTTTAGGGTAGATACTCAGGGAAGATCGCAGAAGTTTCCTTCATTGCGGACATAAACGTTTTGCAGGCCGGCATACTGTTGAAGAAGCTGGGTTAACAACGTTGATTTGGGCAATACAGAGTGTTTCGCAATTGGGGTATACTCGAGTTATTTTTGAAGGAGACAACAACAGTGTTCTCTCCCTTCTCTCTACGAGAACATCTCAACTGTGGTTAGATCATTATATTCGCACAATTCATACTTGGGAAGGTTATTATCATATTATTATCTACCAATATCGACCATGGGACGCCAATACTTGTGCAGATTATTTTTCCAAATTAGCAATTTATGATGTATTTGAGTCTGCGATTAAACATACTTGTCCTTTCTTTTTATTGCTATTTGTAAACAACGATCTTCAATAAAGTATAAATTTGCCCCAAAAAAACTAATAACATGCGAAGATGACACTCCTAGTCAGACACAACTATCTTTTCCAATGTTAGTAACAAAGCATGTTGACACGTTTGTGGTTTATAAAATTATTACATTTAGTTGATAAATTAAGGGTGTTTTTACTTAGCTTTAGCAGTTTCCAACTTCCCATATTTTTTGGTTATCAATTACACTTATCACACTAAAAGAAATTGAACCTTGTAATATCATAGTCATTAGATGAAGCCAGTGTCACCACACCATAATGTGCTAGGCTTTCCAACTTCTCATCTAAACATTGGTTTCATAAAATAGAAGAATTTTTTTAAATACCATAAAAAAAATTCAAATTCTATAAATATCACACACTCCCAAAACTTTTAAAAATACCACACATTTTTCAAATGTTCCAAAAATACAACAAATGTAAAAGTAAATCTTAAGGATTTATAATTTTAAATTTTGGGGTTGGATTCATTAAATAGAATTTAGGGTTTAGTTTGGAAGCAGGTATGACTTGGTTTTGGAGTTTAAATTTGAAGTTTTAAAAATATTTGAATTTTTTGGTATTTTTGGAATAAAAACATTTTTGTGGTATTTTGGAAAAAAATGTGATATTTTAAAAACTTTTAGGAGTGTGTAGTATTTTTGGAATAAAACTAGATTATTGTGCTATTTTTGAGAGTGTCCCTAAAATATATTTTTCTTTGTAGCAAACCATTATATTGACATGGGCATTATAGACCCAAGTTCTATTATTGGATATCTCTTTGTCTGCGATAGAACCTTGTTTAAATATTATGCTATGTTTGTTGTCATTAAGTTGTACATATATGATCGATTAATATTTTAACGGTTTTAGCTTAGTATTTTAGGTATATATTATTTAGACATATTATACATCTTTTTGTAGTCTTTCAAGCATTCTTTTCCAATTTTATGGTTTTGACAATTGAGAGTCTAGGATTTGTATTAGTGCATGTTTTGCATGTGTTGAATCATTTTGAGGCGCGTAGAGGTTGAATATGGATTTATGGGAATGAAGGATGTTTAGGAAAGTTTAAAGATGATCCAAAGTACTAGCGTTTTTTTTCAAAAGCTACCAGGCATTACACCGGTGGTCTAAGCCACCGATTTAAAGAGTAAGTTTTTCCTACATATATTGGTGGTTTGGACCGACTGCCATAGACCGCCATGTTTACATTTAAGTGTTTATTACTATAAATACAAACAACCCAGTTTCTTTTCCATGCACTTTTAGAGAATTTAGGATCCTTGTCCATAACTCTACATCAATTTATCGTTTGTGTGTTCCTTACACATGGGTGAATAGATTTAGTGATTGGGTTTTGGTTTAGCTTAGAATTGCATGACTAGTTATTGGGGTTTGTGTTTTCGTTGTAGATTATTCATGTTCCCTTCATTTCAATGGATTTCTAGTACTTTATTAAGACTCCAAAAGAGGAAAAAAAAGAAAAGATTAAGATTCCAAAGTGTCATTCATAACTCTAGGGACTCTCTCAGTCAAAAGGTGTTTGTTGTGAGTTCTCAATAAATTTATTTGTGAGTCACTCGATTTCTAGCTTAAGAAACAAGTTTGATAGGTTATATACCTTTGTCTATATGCGTGCTGAACTTGAAGATGGTTACAAGAGACACATGCCCCCTGTATAAGCTTTCTAACATAGGTTTTAGATGATGTGACGATGCTCTAAACTTGTTTAGTAATTTAACTACTTTCATTTCATTATTTTATATGTTTAGAACACAATCTTTGATCATGCTAATCTGAATACTAAATCCAAATCTACCCAGTTTAAATTGCTTAAACTTCTTCATATATTTTTTTTATTTTTTTTATCGCTATTAATTTAGATTACAACGTGACAAACAAAACATTTATAATTGTTTTAGATTAGATAATCACTTTTGTAGGATCTATTGAATATTAGTCTCTTCTTTTAGAATTTGATACCTTAAATACTTCACGCGGTCACGATGGACGGGTGATATTCAAAATGGGTTAGTCTTACACAAGTTTTAACCGATGGATAGAAAATTGTTGACGAAATTTTTTGGTACACCCCGAGATGGTTCGTCTAAAAGATAAAAGGGAAAAAAGGCATAAACTAAGTAATTATTAAGAAGAAGAAAAAGGTGGGATGTGTATGTTTTATTGAATATCAAAAGTTCAAGTACAATAGAAAGATGAGTAAGATTCTAGGATCTTGATCTCCTCGAGGTCGTCCTCGTCTCGGATGAAGAAGAGCTTATTTATAAAATTGTATGTTTGATCATTCCATGGAAGATCTCCTTTTTCATTGTCAATATAAGGAAATAGGTTGTTTTTCATAATTCAAAAGCTAACTCGAGGTTGTTGAGGTAGCTAACTTATCCGGAAGAGGAAATTCCCATTCCTTCGGGTTTTTCTTTTTCTCTTTGATAGTTGAAACGTATAATACCTAGACCCATGGTCGAGGGTTTGGTTCAAGGTCTTGCTGGAGCAGTCTTTGAAACCTAGGGTGCTTGTCATAGGACGGATTGTTTTATCTGCAACTAAAACCCTTTATGTTAAATGGCGCAATTGCCAAGGGAATATATTTTAGTATCAATAGGTTCAAGGTAATTATTTTAGACCAGATTTTTTATTATTTTTCACATGGACGACCTAGAATGTATAGGTCTAAAGTATCAATAAGTTCAAGAGGGTTGACTTGCTAGGTGGATTGTAATGGTATTGTGATATCGTTGGAATTTGAAAGCATTGGTTTTGAAAAGAACCAAAGGCCTAAAGATCTTGAGGTATACACAAAAGAAAGACTAAACTGTAGATAGTTATTGTATTCTAAAAGGGCTAATATATATATTCCCCTAATATATGTATACACCAAACATGTTTAGGGGAAGTAAAAATGATAATAATAATAAAAATAAAAATAAAGCCCTAGGTTATGATACTTCTATCTAGAGAATAAGTGTTTATGTTATAAACTATCTACCTAAGGATTGGTGAAGCTTGAGGAAAAGAAAGTGGTTATGGATTTAATAAGTGAGATTTGAGTTGATTATTGTAGTTTTATGCATATTCTGGGGTTGAGTTTAGAATAACACCATCTTTTTGGGTATAAATGGAAGGACCAAGTTGTATGCATAAATTATTCATTGTATTTTATGTTTTTGATTGAAGAAAAGCATTATAAATTTTTTAGAGTAACGACCAAAATTTAGTGAATATTACGTAATACTATTTTAAGCCTTTTCACCTAGCTAAATGAGTCTTGATGAATTTACCATTTTTGAGATATCATATACTCCCTATTTTGAAATAATTGTCTATTATGAATTCTTTACACAAATTAAGAAACTTATATTTTCTATTTAAACATCAACAATTATTATAAAGCAACTAATTAAATAAATTACTGTAATTATTCTATTGGTCAGAAATGTTAAGCGCAGTTAATTTTTTCATTGAACACCTAAAATGAAAGTTAATTTGAAACAAAAACAAACTCTAAAACGACATTTGAAACGAAACAAAAGGAGTACTATATAATGAATATAGAGAAATAGTAGACATGCAACCTTGTGGATGGTG
>OVBE01001583.1:0-35630 GCA_900406425.1 Iberis pinnata
ATGTAAGTACCAAACCTTATAAGTCGGCAAAAAATCATTCATATACAAATGATTCCATAGTATGTCTACCCTAACATGCTGATTTTTCCGACAAAAAGCACAGGGACATCCTAACTTACGACTGTTGCCCCGAGGTTGGCGACATGCTAATTCCATGAATTCTATCACACCATTCGCATATTCCTCATTCAAAAGATTTTTCTCCGGATTAACCCTCTCACCATCCATCGACGATCGAAAATAAGGAGGACTAGCCATTTTAGAACTTTAAATGTTTGTGAATTTGTGTGTGAAATAATGGAAGGAGAGGTTGTGTTTATATAGAGAAATTTCTGACGGATTTATGACGGGTATACCCTTCAAAAAATTTCATATATATCTGTTGGCAACGGCTATTAACGGTTATATTAAATCGGGCAAAATTTTTGACGGGTTTCTGACGGATTTTTGACGGGTCGGACCCGTCACAAATTTTCCGTCATAAATTCCGTCACAAATTTCTGACAGATTAAAACCCGTCAGAAATTTGTGACGGTTCTTTTTCCTGTCAGTATTTCCGTCATAAAAATCTGACGGATTTTTTCCATCAGATATTTCCGTCCCTAAACTCTATTTAATGAACCTAAACCCAAAATTTTAAATTCTAGACTTTTAAATTTTACTTTTTATATTTGTGGTATTTTTGGAACATTTAGGAGTGTATGATATTTATGAAACTTTTAGGAGTGTGGTATTTTTGAAATTTGAACTTCTTTTGATGGTATTTGAAGGAATTTCTCTAAAAGAAAATTGTATTGATTAGATACAAGGATAAAAAAGAAAAAAGAATGGAACAAATTCAATTATATAAAATTATTAAATAAAGAGTAATATTATACATATGTATATATGTATTTGAAACTTACGAGATTAAAGAATGTAAATATATAATGTATAAAAAATTAATAGTACAGCATACGAAGAACAAAAACATACACACTTTTTATATGTTTATACCAATAAAATCACAAAAATTGATATTAATTCTACGAACGTAATACCAAAGAAGAAAAATGTATTGGCTTTTTAAAATGAAACTAAATAAATAAATAAGTAAATATAAATTACAAGACTTTTCCGTCTATATAATAAACACAAAACGACACAATAAAAAAAAGCAAGACAAAAAAAAAGAATAGGCCCAGAAGCAAAGGCCAACAAATGGCTCAACAGCAAAAAGAGAAGGCGAACGACAACCACAAAGTGCCAAGAAAACGTAAGTAAAAACAGCTAAAGACTCGAATTTCAGACATAACCCGATAAGTAAAGACCCAAAAAAGAGAAGAAGTTGGGTCGACGCGAGCTCGGAAATAGAAAGAAGAAGGCTACTTGCACCGGTAAACTTCCTGGCAAGACGGAGAGGAGACATCCAAAATCAAAGCCACCGAGCTCGGACAAGGAAAGACCCAAACTGAAATTTCAATGGTCTGTTGGTGAAGATGACCGAAGAACCGATGCAGAATCTGGAAACACCTAACGAACGATGAGGAGCAACACCAAACCAGCGGGAACGAGCAAGACCGAGAGAAAGCGAAAGAAGAGGAACACCTCTACCTGGAAGATAGTTGACATAACCCATCCGATAAACGATTCTCTCAAATCAACCAAACTGCGGCAAAGCAACATAATCAAAACCAGGCAGGAGCAAACGCCAAAAACAAAAACAAAACCGAGAGAAAGCACCACGAAAAACCAATCAGCACCACCAAAAAAAATTGAAAGAGAGACAACCAGAGACAATCCAAAGAAACCTAAACAAATGCAGAGAAGTTGGCCAAGAAACTAAAAAAAGGATACCCAGCGCAAGACTAAACCGAGAGTAAAACCAAGCAAAGCATCATCATAGAAAACATAGAAATACACCAAACTATACAACATCGAAGACTAAACGAGACCTAACTTCTCCGGCGAGGCGCGACCAGATCCATCCAGTCCATTGAGGAGGCGACAGACTGAGACCAGTAGATAAGAGCCCGACCCATGGAGATCTAGCGTCACAAAGAACCACTGTTATTCAACTCCGCAACCGTTGCCAACCAAGAATATAGGAAGCTCGCCCGGCACCAAGAGAAGCATAAGGGCTCACGCTGGTGAATAGGACCACCGGATCTTCACACATGAGAGAAGTACTAATGACTATGAATATTCATGGTTTTTAGGAGTCATTTAGCATCAATTTTGAGTTCTTTAGGTTTGCATATATCATATTTATAGTTGTTTTCAGTAAGTTTGTAATTTTTTATGGACTTTTGCATTAGTATTCGCATATGCACGCATTTTGGAGATTTTTCAGAACTTTCAGAAGTTTTCAGGATGGTTTTGTGAAAATTCAGAAAAGAAGCAGAAAATGTGGAATGGACCAGCACATAGCATGGATCGATCCAACACTCAACCTGGATCGATCACACTCAACAGCATGGATCGATCTCACTCTTAGCCTAGATCGATCACTGGTCGATCCCATTCAACACTGGATCGATCCCACTTTAAACTCCGGATCGATCTCACTCAACCCTGGATCGATCACTAGATCAATCCACTTCAACCTTGGATTGATCCCAGCCTCAACCTCGATTGATCTCAACTTCACCTCCGGATCGATCTCAGCCTCAACGTGGATCGATCACGCATCAGCTCAAGCTCTGACCCAACCAACTCAAATCCGGATTGGACCTGACCCAAGATCCAAGCCAATGATTACTTTTTGTCTTTAGTGCGATTTAGGGCTTTTCTTTGAACATTATATAAGCCCTAAAGCGCCTCCTTTTTAGCAAGTTCTATTTTTGTTTCCTTTTTAGGTTTGTGTCTTAGGTTTTTGTTTCGTTTGTTGTTCTTGGTGTTCTTGGTGTAAAAACCCAGAATCTTTTAAATTTTATGCTAATCTACTGCTTTCTTTTACTTTTCTGCTTAGTTTTAGATTGTTGTTTATCATGTGCATGTTGATATTCTGTTTTTGCTTTTAATCTCATGTTTTAAGCTTTGATCATTTTATGGGTTTGTTACTGTTTCATTGCTATTCTCATTTTCTGGGTTTGAGTTATTACTGTTCTTGTTGTTTTTCAATAGTTTAACCTTAGACCATCATGTTTAGCTTTGAAGTTATGATTTCTGTTTTTTCATGTTTTCATATCCATGAGTAGTGAGTAGTTTCCAGAAGTTTCTGAAGATGGGGTAGACTAGGGTTGATGTCCTGATCTCACCTTAGCACCTAAGCTTGTTTGAATATACATTCCTTCTGTTTCATTGTACTTAATGCTGGTTTCTTTCACGCCAATCGAAATATGATATTGGGCATTCCAGCGCCCAAAAAGCGTTCAATGGAATGCATGAACATGGTGATTTCAGAGATTAGCTCATCCTTACGCAACGCCTTAGATGCTTAGCATATGCATCTCAACCTAAGGGGTTGGATAACTAGGGGGCTTTTGGCTTTAGTAGGTTGGTTCTTCATGCCTTTTAGGTAGTGTACCGTTAACGGGAGTTAGGTCTGGTGATTGCTTAGGTTGATTCCATTTATCAAGGGATTAGACTTGGTTGCATATGAATCTATTATCTAGGGATAGCTCATTGTTGTTTGAGGTATGTTAGGTGCTTAGGTAGATTGGGATGGATCTCTGATTGATTACTCTTTGTCCTCATGAATTGTTTTACACTTGATTGCATTCTTACCTTCTCTGACTTTTCCTCTGTTTTTACCTTTTAACATTTTTAGCTTCTTATGCATCTTGTTCTGTTTATTCTTTTTAGTTCCACCATGTTTCATTTCACTTAGAACTTGTTAGTAAAACACCCCTTTTTCATATTAGCTTGACTTAGAAGCATCCATTGCAATCTTGATTGTTAGTATCTCACCCATTTGGATTGACATCTCATTTATACTACAATGATTGAGAATTGATCTCTTGTGACCTCAAAAATCCTACTATCAATTTGGCATCGTTGCCAATTAGGTGTTGTTTACTACATTCTAGATTTTGGATCTTTTGAGATCAAGCTTCTTTTACAATTTTACTTACCTGTTTACCTTTGTTTGCTTTATTTTCAGGTACCTTCTTAGCAATGTATGAACCTGAGAAGCAGATGACCAACATAATTGATTACTCTTGTTGAAGATATTAGAGCTCTTGAACGAGAATACTCTCGGGCAAGATGTGACCACAAACGTGCGGAACACTTAAGAAGATTGAACTTACACATGACAGACAACGCTGAACGAGATAACCAGCACACTATAGGTGATGGTGACAACCCAAACACTCACACCATCAGACATGGAATCAGCCCACCTGTGGTTCAAAATAACAATTTTAAGATCAAGCACAGTCTGATCGCAATGGTGCAGGGAAACAAGTTCCACGGTCTACCTATGGAGGATCCACTCGATCACCCCGACGAGTTCAATCGCTTCTGCAGCCTAACAAAGATAAATGGTGTGAGTGAAGATGCTTTCAAACTACGCTTTTTCCCATTCTCTTTGGGGGAGAAGGCACACCAATGGGAGAAGTCGCTTCCCAGGAAATCCATCACCACCTGAGATGCATGCAAGAAAGCATTCCTTGCAAAGTTCTTCTCTACTTCTAGAACAGCTCGATTGAGGAATGATATTCCGGGCTTTGCTCAAAAGAATGCTGAAACCTTCTCTGATGCATGGGAGCGCTTCAAGAACTATACAATGCAATGCCCCCATCACAGATTCAACAAAGTGTCACTTCTAAGCACCCTCTATTAAGGTGCTTTGCCCAAGATTAGGATGTTTCTAGATACAACAAGTAATGAGAACTTCCTCAATAAAAGTGTGGATGAAGGATGGGAGTTAGTAGAAAACCTTTCCCAGTCTGATGTGATCTACAGTGAAGAATATGACAGAACACCTCGAGGTGGTTCTGCTTCTGATCATAACACAAAGAAGGAGATCAAGGCACTGAATGAGAAGTTGGACAGGTTACTCCTAGGTCAACAACATCAAGTCCACTTCATTACTGATGAAGAACAACTTCAGTTCAAGCTGGAGAGGTTAACCAGCAAGAGGAAATGTGCTATGTGCAGAACCAAGGTGGTTACAACAAATGGTATTTCAACTATTCTAACAACCCTGGTCTTTCTTACCGAAGCAACAACGTTGCTAACCCACAAGACCAAGTGTAACCACCACAACAACAAAATAACTCTCAACCTTTCATCAACTACAACCAGAATAGAAGTTTCTTCCCGAAGCAGTAACAACAAAATGATTTTCAACAACCACAACAACAACCTACTGGTGCACCTCTTGGTTTCTCATCTAACCAACCTCTAGCTCAACCTTTCAATATTGAAGATATGTTACAACAACTTCTTTAAGGTCAAGCCACCTATGCAATGGAGACATCGAAGAAATTTGGTGAAATCCAACACAAGATGGACACTTCCTTTGGTGCCATCTATGCGAAGCTTGACACTCTTAACTCTAGGGTAACTACTCTCGAAGGCAAGACCGCATCCACTTCTGCTCCTACAACTAGTCAACTTCTGGGAAAGTCTGTGCAGAACCCAAAGTAATATGTTAATGTAAATGCCATTTATCTCAAGCAAACCACTGATATTCCTACTCCAACTTATCATCTTATTTGCACCGAGGACATAGTGATTCAAGTTGGGGGGGGGGGTTTGAGTTCAAACGTAGTTTTACCTCTGGAGTATGAAGAATATGTTCTTGTTAACAAGTCCGTTGATAAGTTACCTATTTCAAAGGAGATTATAACACCTTATGATCCACCACCCTATGTCCCAACACTACCATTTCCATCACGTGTCAAGAAAGAAATCATGGCAAAATACCCAGATTTCTTTGAGAAACCTATGAAGGAAGAGATAGCTCAGGAAGTTCTGGAACCATCTGACGAGTGCAATGCCTTGATAACAACAAAGCAAGAGGATCCTGGTTCATTCAGCTTGCCTTGCTTAATAGGACCTTTAACCTTTGACGAATGCCTATGTGATTTGGTAGCATCTATCAACCTAATGCCTCTGTCCACTGCCAAGAAGCTTGGATTCGACAAGTTCAAAGCTTCCAACATAACCTTGTTGATGGCAGACATATTAATTAGGCATCCTATTGGCATCTTTGAAAACTTATTTATCAAGATCAAAGATGCAACAATACTCACAGACTTTATGGTATTGGAGATGGATAAAGAGCCTAAGGACCCACTGATCTTTGGAAGACCATTCCTAGCCATAGTAGGAGATGTAATCAACGTCAAGAAAGGTCACATCAAGTTGAACTTAGAAAGAGGTCCAAAAATGATTTTCAACATTAGGAGAAAAACTAAGAAGCTCACTATCCAAGGTCAGCTATTTTCTGTGAAGAAACTGAATGAAGACAATCCAAAGAATGGGTACTCAAGCAGTGAAGCGGTTGAAGATGGATTGGGAAAGGAACCAACGCAGTCTGGAATGCACCATGAAGTTTTCAAGCTTAGTAAGGAACCATATAAAGGAGTTTATGTGGAGTTAAAGGAAATCAGGACATTGGTAATGTCAAGAGCTGGAGACAATCTGAAGGATCCAGGAAAAGGAAGTCCTGAGTTCAAACCTCAACCTGAACGTGTACCACCTCATAAACCACCTTTGGACACCCCAATTTCTGAAAAAAATTTGGAACATCATACCCGAACCTTGGAAATCAAGAATGGAGACCAAGTGTTTTTACTTAACAAAAGTTTCAAGTATTATCTAGGAAATGTGGATCCACAATGTTCCAAGAACTTCATGATCAACGAAATCCTTTCTGGTGAAGATATTATACTTGCTGTGGAAGTTGATGAAACGGAGAAGCTGAACTACAAGGTTGATCAGTACAGCGACAAAAGAGCTTTCTCAAAAAAGACCTCGGTTCTCTTTAGAGAGCCGTCGCAGGGTCCTTAATTCGAAAAATAGGATGCGAAGCTTAGTGACTTAAAACAAACTCACTTGGGAGGAAGTCTCATGTCTATCTCTGTATATATTTTTATTTCAATGCTTTTTAAATTTCAGTACTTGATTTAATGCATTTTAGTTTTCATGTGGTTTTGGTATCTTAGGTACCTAGGGTGTACATTTTGGACTTTGCAATTGAGTAAAAGATGAGAAATGAAATAGCTCGGACCTCTTTGTTCAAGCTCGAGAAACATGTCTAAAAGCCATCAAGCAACAACACCACTTGGATCAATCCACTTAATTTGGATCGATCCATTTTCAACATTTGGATCGATAGAGCTCGAGTCGCAACAACATGGATCAATCCAAAAGATAGATCCGATTAATCCGTTCACAACACTTGATCGAGCCATGCTCGACAGCGATCGATCCGTTTTCAACACTGGATCGATCCAAACCTTCAACATTGGATCGATCCACACCTTCACGCCGAGATCAATCCAAATGCTCGGACCATAACCTAGCCGTTCTTCAAAGTTTTAATCGAGCCAAGGAGACCATTTGAACCATTTGGAGTATGATTGAAATCGATGCCATCACTTCTCTTACACAAGTCTCACCCACTTGCCCACTTGCCCACTTACCTTCTTTACCCCATGGACAAAAGATCACCTCCACCCCATCACTTCTCTTACACACCCACACCCCCATCATACCAATGTCTCATCTCTAACCCTCCTCCACAAACCTCCACTTTAATCATCTTCCACAACTACTAATTTACTCCTCAACCACAAACATCCACAACTCCTCTCAAGCACAACAATTCAAGTCATCCCCTCTATTTAAGAGAGTATCTCCATCTCTCTCTTTCATCATAACTCTAATAAATTTCACTACCTAACTCCTTTAATTAAAATCGTTCCATGAAGATTTGAGCTCAAGAACTCACCAAGCCTTTAAGCATCTTTGATTCGATTTCCGTTCTATCATTTCTGAATTTTTATGAAATTTTTGGTTTTTCATGAATTTCTGAATTTTTTTTAGAAATCTGTTGCGAGTTCTTAAAGAAGATAAAAATGTGATTTAAGAGTTATGCATCATGAGTGTGTGAAACTTGTATTTGTTAAGTGGTGGGAACTGTCATCTATTGAAAATTTGCTAATTTCTCAAAATGGTTTATTGATCTTTCAGGTGCAACCATGTCAAACGTACATTCAAACTTAGAGATTTACCAAGTTCTGATGCAGGCCGAGTTCACATGATCAACATTCCCCGATGAATAAATCTTGAGGAGTCTCAGGGTCTTAGAGCAAGTGAAGAACATTCTCAGGAACATATGAATACCGAGCATACTTAACATGGATTTTGAAGCTTATCAATTACCGACGTGTATGTTCCTTGCCTCCCTAAAAGTGAGATATGTCAAAGAGAGCGGGTACGACGAGAGCAAATATGGGTTTATAACCTTCAAAGATCTCTACGGGAAAACTCACACAATCATTTTCAGTGAGTTGGAGTATATTTACAGTCTTCACGCTATGAAATCTCAACCAGCCACATTTGAAGACACTCCGAATGAGATTGGACTCATTTGGAGCATAATTGTATCCAAGGTTTTCAAAGACGGGAAGACCAAGAGCGCCCTCATCCGCTATCCGGAAATCCGTTACGTGCACTAAATCCTCGAAAACTCTTTCTTTACTAAGCGAGATACAAGATACATTTTAGGGGAAGAGATGAAGTTCTTGAGTTTGGGCATTGCCTCACACGTTATCAGCATCCTCCAAGATGAATCCTTGTTCACATCCCTCTATGAAAGGAGACCTTGTCCTCTTAAGCTATTTCTCAAACAATTGTCAAAATTTCAAGATCTCACTTGGATTTCACAAGAAAAGGGAGCACCTCAAATACGAGTAGGAGGCTGGATCACTCATATCCTTCAGCATACCCAAGTCTACCTTGGAAAGATTGATCATACTTCGAGGTTATTGAACTACGATTATTTAAGGGACATTCAGTTCATAGTGGAGAGAATAGATGAAAAGTTCTTTTACCAATGCAAGAGAACAAGTGACACCAAGGGGATAATTTTACTCCCAAACAGCGGGAAACCGTCTTTCAAGAGGAGCAAGAACATCATGTTCAACCACGACTATTCTACCAATCAAGCCATCGTCAACCAAGTGCCATACCTGGAATCTTGCTCCGACAACCTTTCAAACCTCTCCTTGGAGGAGGATTCATCCAACTATCAATTTGGGAGTAACTGAAGTCATCACCTCCAAACAACCACTGTATAATCCGCTGCACCTCCATTCCCGATTTCCGTTTATGCATGTTTTAACGTGTTTATGCTTTCGTATCATGTCCTACCTTGAGTCCAATCATGAATTTGTATTACACAGAGACTGTGTAATTCAGGTTTGGGGGAGGATTCGAGGGACTGCTATTAATGAAAATTTCCTTGTTTGTTCCTTTTTTCTCCACTTTGCATAGCATTTACATAACATCTATTAGCATCTAAAAACCATAAAAATTTGAAATTTTTTCAAAAATCATTCTTCAAAAACAGAGTATCATTGTAGATGCATTTCATGTAGTTGCATATAGGATGTTGAATTTTCATGTAGTTGCATATGCATAGGGAACTAGGAAGATGATAACCTTGTAAGTATGTTGTTTTCTCATAAAATGTTAGTGCCCTGGTTATTAGTTGTTTAATGCATCCTGAATTTGTCTGAAGTTAAACTGCACCTTGCTTGGAATGTGAACTTGCATGATCATTTATCTCATGAAGCATGTTGTGATTTGAAGTTTGTTCCTATCTATTAGAACTTGAATTTTAATGTTTAATTATCATGTTTGTGTGTTGAATATAAATCATGGATAGTATATACATATTTGGGTTATTATCTATCTTTTACCACTTTTTTTAACCCAAGTAGAATCCCCCCCTTGAATCTTGCCTTCTTTCAAACCCTGAATTTACTACTCAGTGGCAGGACTTTTATGGAATGAACTTGGTAGAATGTGTTAGGTTCGAACTAACATGAATAAGGTCTCATGTAGTTCTAGTCCATGCTTTTTGGACTAGATAGGACTAGGTGGGATTCAATTATGAATGTTGGTTTGGGTGGAAACAAATGAAAGGGTATTGATAGTTGGCAAAAATGAAATGTTAAGAAAGTACCTTAGGAGATGAAATGAAAAAGAATCAGAACATGCTAGTAGAAAGTTTGGGGGAACAATGGTATGCAAAAGAAGTATGGCTAGTGAAGAAAAATAGAAAGTATATGATAATGAATTCAAAAGGGTAAAACCCAAAGGATAGTATAAACGAAACGGTCTAAAGCCATAAGTGTTTAAGTAAACGGGTTCCTGAAACATCTAGCAACCATTTAACAAAGAAACCTCTCATAAGTGTAACAAGGAAAAGATGAAAAATGGGGAATGTGAATGGGTATGATCACTTTGAGTTTCAAAAGGGTAGATTTATGACTCCTTACTGGGTAGAATCAGGAAACTTAGGTTTCGTTAGCATTGGATAGATGAGGTTCTATTTATGTATGCATCTAAGTGTTCCTACCTTTAGCCTTCTGCTAAAGCTCATTCCTTTTTAAGAGAATCCTTGTTCTGAATTATTAACCATTGCATGAAGGGGTCATATTTACTCCTTAACTTGTCATTGACCAAATGAGTTCATTGAAGGCACATGACTTGATCCATGGTTCCTGATTAATGAATGTTAAAGGAGCAAATAAATCTGAATGCATTGTGGAAGTTAGAATTGGTCTGTGATGAACTATGCTGAGTATGGCTAAAGTTCTTTAGGTGTGCATATATCACATTTATAGTTGTTTTTAGTAAGTTTGTGATTTTATGGACTTTTGCATTAGTATTCGCATATGCACGCATTTTGGAGATTTTTCAGGACTTTCAGGAGTTTTCAGGATGGTTTTGTGAGAATTCATAAAAGGAGCAGAAAATGTGGAATAGACCAGCACACATCATGGATTGATCCCACACTCAACCTGGATCGATCCCATTCAACAGCATTGATCGATCTCACTTTTAGCCTGGATCTATCACTGGATCGATCCCACTCAACACTGGATCGATCCCACTTCAAACTCCGGATCGATCCCACTCAACCCTGGATCGACCACTGGACCGATCCCACTTCAACCACTGGATCGACCTCACTTCAACCTCTGGATCGATCCACTTCAACCTTGGATTGATCCCACCCTCAACCTGGATCGATCTCAACTTCACCTCCGGAACGATCTCAGCCTCAACGTGGATCGATCATGCATCAACTCAAGCTCCGACCCAACCAAATCAAATCTGAAATGGATCTGACCTAAGATCTAAGCCAATGATTAGTTTTTGTCTTTAGTGCGATTTAGGGCTTTCCTTTGAACACTATATAAGACCTAAAGCGCCTCCAATTTAGCAAGTTATGTTTTTCTTTCCTTTTTTGGTTTTTGTCTTATGTTTGTTTCCTTTGTTGTTCTTGGTGTAATAACCTAGAATCTTTTAAGTTTTATGCTAATCTACTGTTTTCTTTTACTTTTTTGCTTAGTTTTAGATTGTTGTTTATCTGGTGCATGTTGATCTTCTGTTTTTGCTTTTAATCTCCTGTTTTAGGCTTTGATCATTTTCTGGGTTTGTTACTGTTTCATTGTTGTTCTTATTTTCTGGGTTTGAGTTCTTACTGTTTTTACTATTCTTCAATAGTTTAGCCTTAGATCATCATGTTTAGCTTTGAAGTTATAAATTCTGTTTTTCCTGTTTTCATATCCATGAGTAGTGAGTAGTTTCCTGAAGTTCCTGCGGATGGGGTACACTAGGGTTGATGTCATGATCTCACCTTAGCACCTAAGCTTGTTTGAATATACATCCCTTTTGTTTCATTGTGCTAAATGATGGTTTCTTTCACGCTAATCGAAATATGATCTTGGGCATTCCAGCGCCCGAAAAGCGTTCAATGGAATGTTTGATAATGGTGATTTCAGAGATTAGCTCATCCTTACGCAATGCCTTAGATGCTTAGGATATGCATCTCAGCCTAAAGGGTTGGATGACTAGGGGGTTTTTGGCTTTAGTAGGTTGGTTCTTCATGTCTTCTAGGTAGTGTACCGTTAACGAAAGTTAGGTCTGGTGATTGCTTAGGTTGATTCCATTTATCAAGGGATTGTACTTGGTTNGAGGTATGTTAGGTGCTTAGGTAGATTGGGATGGATCTCTGGTTGATTACCGTTTGTCCTCAGGAACTGCTTTACACTTGATTACATTCTTACCTTCTATGCTTTTTTCCTTTGTTTTTACCTTTTAGCATTTTTAGCTTCTTATGCATCTTGTTATGTTTATGCTTTTTAGTTCCACCATGTTTCATTCACTTATGACATGTTAGTAAACCATCCCTTTTTCATATTAGCTTGACATAGAAGCATCTATTGCAATCTTGATTGTTAGTATCTCACCCATTCTGATTGACACCTCATATGTACTACAATGATGGGGAATTGATCTCTTGTGACCTCAAAAATCCTACTATCAAGTACGACGACTACTCAACCAGCACTCAAAGCTATGCTCAAAACTGGAAAAAAAAAAGAAAAAGAAAGAGCAATAAAACAGAAGGGGATCAGCACTGGCTCTAATGGAGCAGCCAATCGCCGATCCCAGATGAAAAAATCCACAGGCGGCTACCAAGGACAGTAAAGTTTCGTTATATATATATTACAAAAATAAAAGAACGGAAACCATTCAAAATTATAAGATTAAAGAAAAAATTAGAAAATATATATATATATATATATATATATATACTTTTTTCTTTGTTTGTAGTCACAAAATATGTTGATATTAATTGAAAAAAAAATAGTGGATGTTATCCTTAACATTGTATAAATGTTAACTATTTTGGTAATGGTTTGTTATTTTATATTAAAAACTTTCGTTGTTGCGTTAAAATGGTTTGTTAGGATTTAAGATTTACACCTCCAGTTTTTGATGTCAAATTTATTATAAAATAATTATCAAACCTAAGTCTCAAAATATAAACATGTATTTGTAAATATTTAACATTTATTTTTAAATAATTCTCTTTTGATATATGTTTCTAGAACTTGGAAAGAATTGTATTAGGATTTTTGGATATTTTTTAATTCAATTTTGGATACTTTTAGTTACGACATACAATTTATAAATAAAAAATAATTGATAACTAAACACAAGCTGTATGATGGAATCTAATTTTACACTATAATTATGTGGGTTATCATTTGTAAAATATATATATTATATTTTTGCTCGTGTATTATGCATACCCTAATCTAGTATTATATAACTTAAATTTTAATATAACTCATAATTGTTTTCACATTATTTGGTTAGGACAGCTTTCTTTATTCTTCGGTTTTCAACTAAAATATAAAATTTACATCCAAATATAACAAATTAAAAAATTTTAGCCCAAAATTATTTCTAAACCCAAATTCTCTAAGACCTAAATATTTTATTTTAGGTTTTTTAAAGTCTAAAGAGGACCAAATCCCACCTTACGAAACCCTAGTAATCCTAGAAGTGATAGAGAATCTATCACCCTTTTCGCCGCTGATCAAAGCCACATATGTCGTCGGAGGACTCTAGCCGTTCACCAAAAGATTCTAACGAGAAACCCGACGTCGGTTCAAAAAACAAAACCGCCATTTAGGCAGAATCGCAACCCACAAAGAAAAAACAAAAGAAATCACAGAAGAGGCTTCCAGTCTTCATCCGCCGCAGCAACATCCAGAGCTTGGAACTAGGTTTCTAGTAGATCGGGACGGTTCAATCAACTTTCAGATATGGTGATGACTCCTTCTCTGTAACAGTTTTCCCACGCCGACAATGAGAGAAGTGAGCACCTTCACTTATGGCGAGTTGAATGGATCTACCTTGAGATCTTTACATCTGGATTTTGTCAGTCTTGTACCTATAGCGACGCGAGAGAGGTGGTTGTCTCTCATCGCCAATAGGAATCTTCTGGATTTCTTGAGTCGACGTGAGATCTGCGTTGAAAGAAGAAAGAAAAGGCGGCGCTTGAGGCGAGAATCTGCATGGCGGAGACGCCTACCTTGGATGTTTCCGATGAGCCCCAATCGCGGTGCATGAATTTTTTGGTTAGAAAAGGTTGGCGGTAGTCTAAGTATTCTTTCTTTGTCGATTTTTTTAGAGAGAAAGAGGAGAGAAGAAGAGAAGTTAGTAGATATAAACATTTGAAATCTTATGTTACTCTTCGGCTTGTTTTGTTAGGAAAAAAAAGAAATAAAATGATCCTAGAGTATTTTGTTGATCTTCAAGTTCTCTACAAAAAAAAAAGTTAAGAGTTATTTAAAAATTCATTTTAAAACTTAATTTCCTAACATTTTGTACTAGATGTAGTAGAAAAATACTAATGAGGACTAAAATTTGAGTTATATCTTTAAAAAGTTACCCAATATGTTATGGCATTTATCCACTTTCTTTCTGGAACTACATAGTATGTTTTGTGTGATTTGGTAAATGAAACCAATTCTCTTGAGTTTACTGAATTCATAAATTCAACCATCTCCTAATAAAATAAACCAAATAGAAAAAATGAGTGGTGGTAAGGTTAAACCACATGTCTTGTTATCTCCTTGTCCAAAATTGTTAATAAATCTCACTCACAAACACACATCAATATAAGATCCCCAAAACCAAAGACTTCCAAAATTCAGGAGAAGAAGAATAAAAGAAAGATGGAGAATGGAGCGACGACGAGCACAATAACGATTAAAGGGATACTGAGTTTGCTAATGGAGAGCATCTCAGAGGAACAAGAAGAAGAAGGAGGAAGTAAAAGCTTGAAGAAAGTAATATCTCTGGGAATGGGAGACCCAACTCTCTATTCGTGTTTTCGAACAACACAAGTTTCTCTACAAGCTGTTTCAGATTCTCTTCTCTCCAACAAGTTCCATGGTTATTCTCCCACCGTTGGTCTTCCTCAAGCTCGAAGGTTATTTTCGTCTTTTATCCTCTCTATTTATTACCGTCCGTCGTCGTTTTTGTATTTTAGAAAAATATCTCTCTCGATGGGATAAATCATAAATCATACAAGTAGATTATATTCTTCTTTTTTAAGTCTTTCACCAAATTCGTTTATTCGGTTGGTTTGACTCAACCCGCATATGATGATTTTATATTGGTGAATTATTTATGGTATAAGTCATATATTTTTTACTTTAACTAAGTATATTGATTTGCGAGTACTCTGATAACCTGATTCATGTGACAGAGTCACAGAGGGATAAGGTGGAAGAGAAAGGGATGAAACAAAAAATAGAGAAATAAACTCCACTCCTCTTCTTTTTCATATATCAATTTTATTTATTAATATCCAATATTTATATGATTTGAATTTTAAAAAATTGACAAGCATTTTGTAAAATATTAGATATTGTTCGAAAAACATATTTCCAATAAATATTAGACATGAAAAAGAAAACAGTATATGTTAGTGTATTTAAAATCAGTTCATAATCCATAAACCTAATCACACCTGAAAACACATAACTTGCAAATCAAGTCTGACGCTTTGGTGTAATGAAAATAAAAACAGGGCAATAGCAGAGTATCTATCGCATGATCTTCCATACAAACTGTCACAGGACGATGTGTTCATCACATCGGGTTGCACGCAGGCTATTGATGTAGCACTGGCAATGTTAGCTCACCCTAGAGCCAATATTCTTCTTCCAAGACCTGGTTTCCCAATCTATGAACTCTGTGCTAAGTTTAGACACCTCGAGGTTCGCTACATCGATCTTCTTCCGGAAAACGGATGGGAGATTGATCTTGAAGCTGTCAAGTCCCTTGCAGACGAAAACACCGTTGCTTTGGTTGTTATAAACCCCGGTAATCCCTGCGGCAATGTCTATAGTTACCAGCATTTGATGAAGGTTAGCTTTAAATGAGTTATAACTGAAACTCAATTTGGAATTTGATGTATACGGATGGATTTTCTGTTTTAGATTGCGGAAACAGCGAAAAAACTCGGGTTTCTTGTTATAGCTGATGAAGTTTACGGTCATCTAGCTTTCGGGAGCAAACCATTTGTGCCAATGGGGGTGTTTGGATCTATTGTTCCAGTGCTTACTCTTGGCTCATTATCAAAGAGATGGATTGTTCCTGGTTGGCGGCTTGGGTGGTTCGTGACCACTGATCCTTCTGGCTCCTTTAAGGATCCTAAGGTTAGTAATGTAGAGAGTATGAGAGTGTGTGTGAATAAGCCATTGACTGATTGATTTATATATATTGTTCATTTGGATCAGATCATTGAGCAGTATAAGAAATATTTCGATATTCTTGGAGGACCAGCCACATTTATTCAGGTAGATTCAAAAACCAACTCTTTTTTATCATTTCAAATTGGATCTTGATTGTATTGCGTTAGGCCGCAGTTCCCGCGATATTGGAACAGACGGATGAATCATTCTTTAAGAAAACGTTGAACTCGTTGAAGAACTCTTCAGATATTTGCTGTGATTGGATCAAGGAGATTCCTTGTATTGATTCCTCACATAGACCAGAAGGATCCATGGCAATGATGGTGAGCATTGAGCATTGTGTATACTATATAGTAATGCTTCACAGTTCACACACACTTTTACATATTTTTTTTACAGGTTAAGTTGAATCTCTCATTACTCAAAGATGTAAGTGACGATATCGACTTCTGTTTCAAGTTAGCTAGAGAAGAATCAGTCATCCTTCTACCTGGTAACTATGTTCTTTTTCTTTTAATATGTAAAAACTAAGTTTTTAACATATCAAAAGTAACTTGTGTTGATGGAGCAGGGACTGCGGTTGGGCTGAAGAACTGGCTGAGGATAACATTTGCGGCCGATGCATCTTCAATCGAAGAAGCTTTTAAAAGGATCAAATGTTTTTATCTCAGACATGCCAAAACTCAGTCTCAATAAATGATTTCTAGTTTTGGTACCAAATGTGCTTCAAGCACGGCTACGGTATACTGTTGTTTTTTCTTTTCATTTTATAAGCTTTGATATAAATTTAGCTTTATTGTAATAAAATCAACTCTGAATTACAAAGAATAAAAAGAACATGGTACCGAAAAGGTATAATTTATATAAACTGCACAACACAATCAGGTTCTAATGCACATATATATTACGAGAAGAACCATAGTTTCCCATCTTTTTGAACTAAGTAGAGTTATTTTTCAACTATCTGGTACGAAATTTAGATTCTATTTTTTTTAATTAACATTGACTAAAATGAAGTATCAATATGCGCTAAATTAAGTACTATACATAAACTAGCCTTTTTTTTTAGTCAACCATATATATTAGATATTTAACATATATGTTTTACAGAGTTTGGAAGATTATGTCTCCATGCCATATGAGCTAATCTATCAGCTATAGAGTTATTTTCCCTAGATATATACACAAAAGATTGGACCATTAACTGCCTAGATAATTTCATTATATCAGTAATTATAACTCAGGAATTCTTAGACCAGAGTCTTGGTAGAGGATGGAGTGTTGCGATAATTGGCTGTAAGAGATGGATAAGTTTTGACAGTCTCCAAGAACAGTTATATGATAGTACCCCAGCCTTAGCATCTGCAAACAAGTCTCCTTTAAGGCACAAAAGGCCTTGTGACAGGAGCCATTGATGAGGAGCCTTCAGCCATCAAAGTACCATTATGCACCAAAATCCATCCTATTCCACTACAAAAATATGCTTTTTCTTAGCGGTTGATAAACGCTACGGATAGCATAGCGGTTAATTAAACGTTGTCACAGCGTCCGTCATTGTAGGTCTATACTTTAGATAGCGGAGTTAATGTATGCTATAATTATCAAATTTACGATAGCGTTGTTCATGATGCAATTGTTTACTTTATAATAGCGTCGTTTATTTGTTGTTAAATGTTTTTAATAATAGCTTTAGTTTTATATATTCAATAGTATTGAATTTGTACTATAATTGAGTTGCATCTATAGCAGTTTGTTTTACAAAGATAACAAACAATTTGTGTTATTATTTTGTTGTAATTACCCGAAAATTAGTATTATTATAATCATACTATTGGATTTTTTTGTAATTATTATTTTTGAATTGTTTTTAAAATAATACTAATAAAAAATTAAATAATTTTATTATATGCATAAAACATTTCTATGTTTACAATAGACTAGCATTTCCATAATGTAAGATATCAACAAAAAAAACTATAAAAACATATCAAACATCACCTAGACTCTTTCAATCTACTACCAATAACCCTTCACAATCATTCCTAACATATATACTACCATCATCAGCATCTTCACTTTCCCCATCATCTATTTCTTGGATAAACAATGGTGCCCTAACTAAATCCCCCTCTGTTTCTAACTCATGATAGCCTCTAGGCGGTGCTCTCATTACAACATACCAATTTGGAGAATCATATTCCCTAGAGTTGAATACATGTTTTCCTTGAGTAGGTAAAATGAATGGATCTTTCAAATATGATGCTTGGTTCATATGGAGGTTCACAAGAGTGAAACCATCTTCTTCCTTTACACCATTCCCTTTGTTGGCCCAATTGGATCTAAACAATGGTACTTTGAACATGTGGTAGTCTAGAAGAAAAATATCTTTTATCACTCCATAATATGTAAGCATATCATCCACTTGTGTTGTATCTCGTGCAATCGATCGACATATACTAAACGCTTCATAAGTTACTCCACTGTTTTGTGTCTTATGCTTAACCGCATTTGTATGAAATCTCTGCCCATTACTGATGAATCCTCTATGTGCTATAGAAACATTTCTTGGTCCAAATGCCAACCACCTTATCTCCTTAGAATAACTTTGTGTTGAGTCTGAATGAATTTGAATTAGGAAAAACATCAAACTCAGATAAACCAAGAAGCAACCAGTGACACATTTCAATAATTGGCAATGAAGAAAATAACTCAGAACAACCTAAATCTATGAAAAAAAGAACAACCAATATCTATGTCTTTTTCAAAAAACAATACCCGGCCTAGAGTAATTTCAGATACATAATTCATGTTCCAATTTAATAACTAATGAGCATAAACTCTAGTAAGATGTAACCTCCGTTTTTATCCATTGTGAAAAATGCTCAGTATGAATCTTCCACAACAATGTTTCATTTCTAACACATCTATCATCAGTAGCTTGTAATTCTTCCAAATGCATCCTGATTTGACAATAAAAACAGTGTGCTTAAGAATTTATAATTGACATCCTTATTAACATAATGGGTAACCTCTTACTGCACGTAAGGAACCATAGAAGTCATGTTCATTAGCACATAGCGATGTCTTCGTTTCCGATTAATTGCTCCTTGAACTGGTACTGAATTTGGCAAGAACTCTAAACAAAATACAATGCATTCTCCAGCTACATACCCCTCAGCCATACATCCTTCCGCCCTTACTTGATTATTCACATAAGAATTTAGTGTTTTCATGTACGTATAACTCAGTCAAAAATATATGAATAGTAGTCAAACATAATTACAGAAAATAAATTGAAGAAAATGAGTAAAACAAACCTTTCGAAAGGATACATCCATCAAAAGTGTACTGATCTTTCTAGGCGTGCCTCTTTAGATAAATGTATGGAAAGATGGAACATTATATCAAAAAGGGACAGAGGGAAGAACTGCTCTGGTTGACACATTGTTTCCATAAACTTAGTTTTCATTGATATAAGTATGTCCGGGTCAATGATACGTTGACACAATCTTTGAAGTAATTGCATAATCTGTTTATGTTATTCATAGGTGCTCTATATAACAAACCTATTAAGGGAGCTGGTAACAAGTTCTGTATTAGCACATGATGATAATGCGACTTCATACTACCTATATTTGGAGGGTTAACAAAAACACTATTTGAAATATTACCATAATAACCATAAAGACCTCTAAAATTAGATAACCTTTTGCAGAAAATGGTCTTCTCTGACTTCGATAACCAATAGGCTGCTGGAAGTAAGTAAGTTTTTTTTCCCTAACTTCCGTATGCAAGTGATTTATGATTCCATTATCTTCTAAGTCTTGTCTTGCTTTTAACCCATCTTTTGACTTAGAATCTTGCATGAGGAGATACAAAATAGCATCTGACACATTCTTTTTTATGTGCATCACATTAATATTGTGACGAACAAGCATATCCTAACACATGAATCTATAAAACGTTAGGCATATTATAATACAACAAGCAGAAAATATACTTTAATTAGTCTGCTTTACCTTCCAGTAAGGGAGTTCAAAGAACATTGATATCTTTTTCTACCGCCATAGACCATTGGATTCATCACAATCTTCATCTTGGACAATTTTATCATCTAACAAATTTGTTCTTTTTCGTTTATTTTCTTTCTGTAGATGTCTTCAAAAATAATTATTAAACACTTTTAATGCTTTGTATATTTCACCACCAGTTCATATCCTACTAGCATTCCCATTTTCATTAGTGTTTTCAAACCAAGCTTTCTTATAACTGTAAGGATTGCCTAGAGGTAGTCTTTTTCTATTTCCTATATACACATACTTCCAGCTAAACTTCAACCACCTAGCAGGTATATCCTTTCCACATACATTGCAAGCTTGTTTCCCCTTCACTTTACATTCAGACAATGTCCCTAAGGCTATATAATCACTGATAGTCCAAAGCAGTAAGGCTCTAAGTGTGAAATTTTCCTTAGCAAATGAGTCATACACTTGAATACCTTCAACACACAAATCTTGTAAATCGTCTATTAATGGTGCTAAGTAAACATCTATGTTATTACCAGGAGCTGTTGGACCAGAGATCAACAAAATCAACATTATATTCTCAGTTTTCATATACATTGTTGGAGGAGTGTTATAGTTCACTAACAACACTGGCCATGAGCTGTAATTGGGGTTTTGAAGAGAGAAAAGGTTTATCCTATCTGTAGAAAGTCCAAGCCTAATATTTTTTGGTTCAGCAGCAAAGTCTGGCCATGACTCGTTCACTTGTGCCTAAGTTATAGAATCAACATGGTGTCACATTTTACCATCATCAGTAGCATTGGTAAAATGCCAACACACATCTTCAGCCATATTTTTAGATATGAACATCCTCCTAAATATGTCGTTGATTGGAAAATATCTAAGTATCTTCGTTGGAATCCCTACCTTAATCTCATTACTATGTTTATCTATTTTCCATCTTGAAACTTTGCATATTGGACAACTTTCTAGCTCTTCAAACTCCTTTCTAAAGAGTGTGCAATCATTTTTGCAAGCATGAATATTATCATAACCAAAACCAAATATCTTCAAAAACTTTTTAATACCATCTGTACTCTTTGGAAAAACATTGTCTTCAGGTAACATGTCATAAATTAAGACCAATAGCTGATCAAAGTAATTCTCTGACATATCACTCTTAACTTTAATTCTATACAGTCCTATGATTGCCAAAATCTTTGAATATTTGATGAAAATTAGGTATAATAAAGTTTCAGCGTCTTTTAATTTTTTTTTTCTGAACTTAGATTCTTCTACTGGTTCATCATCATCATTTATTTCTCCATTTTCATTCCACTGAATCGGATTACCATCAGCCATAAAAAATGCAGTCTTCAACAAAGCAAATGCCTCAGTTTCAGATTCAATTGAATTATATCTTACTTCACCATGAATACTCCAACAAGAACTCTTATACTTCTTATCCATACCCCTAATCACTAGATGCTCAACTATTTTTTATAGCATAAATTTCGGCAGTCTCTACATGGGGAAAGCATTCCAGATATATTACCTAATCATCTTGGTGATGAGATAAAAAATTGGTTGCTCCTTCTGAGTACTCGGGACTAGTCCTACATGTTAAATCACAAAAAGAACAAGTTAGAATAACTATTTCAATCGGCAAATAAAAGTTAGCTCGAGTGATCTAAGTACATGATACCTTTGCAGCCAAATCCATGACTTCTCCATGTGAAAGTCATGTAATGATTGTTGCAGACGTGTTGTTGGAATTAATAAGATGGAGATGACATATTAGGTTTAGAATTAGAAACCAAACATAAAAATCGAGGAGTCTGTAATTTTTGAGAAAGTTTCATTTTCCCGGCAAAAGCAAATCGAAAGGAAAAAATGGCTCAGATTGAAGGAATTAAGCTGGCTAAAAATATCCAACGGTGTATGATGCATCTCGTTTACTATCTCCGCCTCTGCTGTTCATTGGCCAGTTTTATATTAGTTTTCCAAATGATATACGATAAAATAGTTAACAAAATACAATAACAAAATTTTAAGCTAATAATAGAAATAATGGTATAAATATAAAAGAGTTTTTACAAATATGTTATGCTTATACAAATCAATATTCAAATTTTATCCCTATATGTTCATATATTTAAAGGGTTATAAAGTATATGAGATGAATTTGATCAGTTTATGGCCTAGTGTTAAGGTTTACAGTTTTGAAACAACTCAAATTTGAAATCTAAACAACTTAATAAACTGTCAGAAGTTGTTGTATATTAGCTATAATTTCTAAGGGTTATAAAGTATATGAGATGAATTTCAGAAATATTAGATATAGATTCTAAGGGTTTATATTAGTTTAGGGTCTAGTGTTAAAGTTTATGATTTTGAAACAACTCAAATTTGAAAACTAAACAATGTAATGTAATTAGTTTTGTTGTATCATTTTTAATAAACTGTCAAAATTTGTTGTAAGTGTTAGTATTTAGGGTTTATGGAAAAATTGTATAAGTTCACTTTTTTTAATAAATTGTCAAAATTTGTTGTAAGTTTAAGTATTTAGGGTTTAGGAACAAATTGTATCATTTCAATTTTTAATAATCTGTCACAATTTGTTGCAAGTTTTAGTATTTACGGTTTAAAGAAAAATTGTATCATTTCAATTTTTAATAAACTATCAAATTTTTTTGTAAGTTTAAGTATTTAGGATTAAGGGAGAACTCGTATAATTGCAATTATTAATAAAATGATAAAATGTGTTCAGAAAATGTCAAAAGTATTGAAAACTTAGGTTCGAAAAGTTCTAAACATTAGAAACAAAAATAAGATTGTTCAAGAAATAGATTGACAACAATAGAAATCACAAGATCGCCCTTATAGCTTTGACCTCTGGAATGATAATGTTGATTACCACATCAGAAACGCTGTCAAATCTAGAGTGAACGGTGACATTACCATTGTGGCGGTGAAGCCTCCAAAATCAGAGTTCACAATAACTACCACAATTACGATGAAGATTCGGCTTCCACACAGAAAAATAATCTACATATTGACCAAAAGTCTTGCAGTCTAGAAACCTACGACTGAAAAAAACAACACAGAAAATCCAATCAATACACATATACAACACATAAAGTCCAATCAATACACATATACTTAAACTCTATCCACCAAAAAAAAAACGACAGCACATGTACGTTCTCCATCACCCCCATTGTACTCATAACTTCCTCATGCGCAACATCTCCAATATATTTGATTCGACCGACGACATGCACTACAATGTCAAGGAGCATCATGAATTTCTCTTATTTTTGCTCTGTTTTCTCTGATTTTTGTTATCTATTAGATTTACTAAATCTAACTAATCCAATTACTATTTTAATCATAATAATCCAATTATTATTTACCAAATATAACATAAATAGAGCATGAACAACAAAAAATACTGGTTTCAGTAATGCAGACATGAAGCCACGATTTCAGCCATGAGAACTCCAAGTACCGTCACAGCTTGACTCGGTGATAGCCTCGATCCGCCTGACTGTGGTGAAAACAAAGAAATAAATCTTCATCGTCGAACAAGTGTTCCAAAACAGAGTTGAAGGAATCTCAACTAGAAACTTTGGTAGCTCCAAGCTATCGCCCTCATTAATCATAGACATGTTGAAATTAATGGAGGGAAGAAGCGTGTATTGTTTGTGGCTTCCCCAATAGTCCAAAATTATGAAATCCCTCACTGTTCCGTGAGGGTAGATCATAAACCTTGAGTAAATCCAAGGTAGAGAGAGAGAGACAGAGAGACAGAGAGAGAGAGAGAGAGAGAGAGAGAGAGAGAGAGAGAGAGAGAGAGAGAGAGAGAGAGAGAGTGGTCACGTCTTAAATGAATTTATTTGGCATCAATTATTTGATATCCTTTTATTTAAGTCAAATAGAAGCGACACGTCTCCTTAGGTCTAATCCTTGTTTTCTCTACAATTTTCTCCTAGGTAATGATTACATGCACTGCATGTTATAGGTTTCGTATAGAAGTGGTTATAGTTTATTAAATTTTTATTATGTCTCTTATGTCAACCATTTTTCTTCATTAATTGTTCTATTATGCTCTGAATTTTATCACTTATGGTATAGATGTGGTTATGTTTTTTTTTTAAGTGCTTAGTGCTTAAGTACTTTTCCATCAACCATCTCTATGACATAATTTAACATTGCAAATTGTGCCAATTAAGTTTTAGTTGTTGTTCACTGACTTATAGGTTCCACAAAATACTAACAGCATTGTTTAACTTGCTTCAAACAAACAATAATTTATCATTAGTCCAAGAAACAGTTGACCCTATTGCATCAGAAATATATGCAATTTCTTCATTTGGTCTCCACACCTTCGCCTTACCAATCTTAACAACTTCAACCCCAACCTTTCTTGCATTTGGACCTCGGGGTACCAAGTGGAACTTCTCATTTGGATCTGTTGAAGCTACTCTTCCTTCAGCTACCTTGTGTCCAAAGTTGTTGCAATCCAAAAGAATACACTTCTCTTTTGCACTTTTGTTGGAACTAGTGTTGTTGCGTGGACTCTACAATTGAAACAAAAAATAGAATCAAATAAAAAAAATCAGTCAATAAATATAGAAACCAATTCCGAGATTCAGACAAACATAGAAAATAACTATAATAACAATAACATATAACTGTTTTTGGATGATCTGGTTTCTTAGGGGTTTCGTCATCAAAAAATAATGATTATTCACTGATAGGCTCATGTTTTAATCCTAAATCTATACTGCAGAGAACAGATCACTATACACTATAGTATAGCAAAGAGTCGAATTCCACATAGACCAAGTAGTGGGGCTTTCAGTTCAATGTTGATTCTAGCTAAGACAATAATAAAAATGTGGGTGTTTTCTAACGATTGTAAGTTAAGACAATAAATAAAAATGATTGTAAATCAGATAACCAAAGCGTCAGGCGTTAGGCAATCCACATGTAGTCAGGTTTAAAGACTCATGTCAACATGTAGAATTTTACTTTGAAAATAGTTTTCAACTCAAAAGACAGAATCTAGATTAATCTCCTCTCGAAGTATTAATCCCTATGTTCGAATTAGTAAAGGCAAACTCCCGCCGTATTTAGATAATTCAATCATGCATTAAGTTTAAATTTGATGTGTTCATAAACATCTAAGTCAACAATCCCGTAAGCAAAAACATTTACTTATCTAGACTAGATGACTAGATCATATTTCTAAGCCAAATCATTTTGTGTTTATCAATCTAATATCAATGAACTAGGTTATCAATCTAATCCAAGCATGAAGAACAAGTCTAGACTAAGAACCTAACAAATTCAATCCATTATGTTAAATCCTAACTGTCAAATCCTGGTTTTCCTGGGAAATCCCTAAAACCTAACATGGTGACTACTCAGACATAGCTAAGTAATAAAAAAACATAGTAGAAGAAAGCTTATTCAAAAAACCAAATCAATATATTAAAAATAAAAGAGTTCATAATTCTTCTCCAAATACTAAGTCGGAATCCGTCTATCTGTAAAAGCTCTGGGAAATAAAATATGCGATAATAGAAATAACACCAAGTCTAGGGCTTTTATAGTTCTATAAATAAGGAAAATAAAATAAAACAAATAAGGAAAAATCTTGATAAGTCTTGAGGGCATAATTGTAATTTTGGAATTTTTCATTCATTCTCGGCCACAGGGATCGATTGGTTTGATTAGGGATCGATCGATATCTTTTTACGTAAGTTTCCAGGAGCTTTGGATCGATCGATCTCGTTTTACGTTCAGCACATGCTTCTTCTGCGAAACAGCCTAACAAGTCTTCAGTAAAATCACCATAACTTTTGATTGAACCAATGGATTGACTTCAAACCACTTCCATATTTGAAGATAACTCACATGGCCTTTCTGCTGGATTTTGCATCTGCATATGCCAATTTGCATCCAAGACGTCCCGAACACCTAGAATCATGAAAATATGCCAAAACTACAAGGAAAACACCAGGATAATGCCAAATATCAAGTATAAATACCCACTATAAGACATTAAAACTGAATACTATCATACATTTTACTTTCGAAAACAAAAAATTGGATTATGCAACTCAATTATTTATATACAATAGAGAAAGAAAAAAGAAGTGTACATACCACTGCATCTCTGCCAGTTGGCTTTGATGTTGGGTTAAAAATTATAATCTTTAATAGTGGCCTTAGAATTCTCTTATGAAGTGCATCAAAGATGAATACCATGGTATGAGTTGGCCTCAAAAGAAAAGCTTTATCTTTACACATCGTGTCCACTTTAACACTGATAGCATTTGGTTTTGTAGGGATATTGTTAACCATTTCCTTTGCATCGGTTGAGCAAATGATACCTTCACTAATAACCTCATTGTCTCCATTGGTATAATCAAAGATATTACATCTTTGAGTCTCATCTAAATTGGTTTCCTGCAATGTAAAAGTGAATAATTATGTACTTGAAGAGTAACAAAAGTAGATAGAGAAACATACATCTCGATAGTCTTGAGAATTTGTTTCCCTATCCAAAATCACTTTCTCAACAGGCCATGCAATCTTGCATCCCACAGCTATGCCAATAGATGGTACTGAGTCTGATAGAGGCCTCCAGAGAGAAGCTTTAGGTGTGATTGCATATTTCACAATAATGGCTACTGCAGAAGGACCAATTGGTATCCTACAAAATTTGTAATACGAATCAGCAGAGCAAAATGAACTTTCCCCAATCACAACATCTCCCAAGTTAGTCCAACCCAACATTTGTACCCTCACACCTTCTTTTAATTCGGAAACACCTTCAGATGTTTTAGTACCACCATCGTTTGTCTAAAACAAGGAAAATGATTTAATAAACGTGGTCACTGGTTTAATTAATAAGAAAACTGATTTAAATTGATATGAAAATACAATGACCTTCTTTCCAGCTAATCCCGCCACAATTCCCTTCAACTTTTCAACCTCACTTTGCAAATCAACAATCTTTGAGTCTCTAGGTTGCAGAAATGATAGGTTAATAGAAATAATCCCTATATCGTACCCTCTCACTCTTCCATGTGTCTCTTTTCCCAAAATCTTGCTCAGTGCATCTTCCATTAAGTTATCACATGATGTAGAGTCCATCTGACTATCGAGTCACTGTATTTGTTCCTGATACAAATATTTTACACACAAGATATAACAATGATCATTTAAGTAACAATGTATAAACAAGTTTCAGAAATACTTACTTTAGTGTGAGCAAATTCAAACCTCATAGCTCTACCATCAGCATGTGTGTGTGTCCTGCAATCCAAATCTTACTCCTACTAACCTTCCTTGGGTCTGAACTCTTCTTTTTTATATAACAAATTAGATTATAGTGTTGAATAATTTTTTACAAATCATAAGTATTTTACATAGGATTGAATTGAATAATCTTTTTACCATTTCATAAGCTAATCTAAGTATTCCTTTGCTGCTGGTTGTGTGAAGTATATGATATTTTCGCAGCTGTCTGTACTTGTTATTTATTTCCTACAATAGCATATGAGAATTAAATCTGAAAGACATATAAAGAAGACAGGATGACCATTACATCAACATTAACAACCTTGAAAGCGTGGGAGGTCTTGCTCCTAACCCATGAGTTCCATACTTTAGGAGATGGGATGTTGTTGGGTTTTAAAGCAATCCTCTCAGCAACACTTTTGACATTTCTTACTTATACCACAAGCCTTGACTTTCCAGCCCTCTAGAAACATCCCAGCTGCTTCATAAAAACCTCTTTTTGCCACTCTTCTTTCATGTCAAATCTTTCCTGCATCAAAATATTCTTTAATGAACATGTTTACAATATAAAATGCATAAATGGTCAAACATACCAGGATCTCCTTCCACATGGTATCCTTAGACAATTGATTAAGTTTTCTCTAGTCAGTCAATGTCATTGGAATGTGTTCTCTCACCAAAGGTGTCTTTTTCTGCTTTTTGGGTAACAAGTTGGCCTCCTTCTCACTTTCCTTTGCTTCTTTCTTTTTTCCCGATGTCTTATTTTTCACTTGATGAGCCTTCTTCAGTGACATGTGAGCTCCTTTTCACAAACATCTTCATTATCAGTCATTGTTTTATCACCACCAACTTCTTCACTAATTACTTTATCTTGAACATCTTCATCCATAAGATCTTCATTACCTTTACCCTTCTCTTATGTTGCCTTCTTCCCTTTTTTATTTTTAAGAGTCAGGTCCAACAATGACTTCATTACTGTTATATTGGAAGAAACCTCTTTCCCTTGTTTCTTTGTATCCTCTTTGACTGGTTTTATCTTTTGCGCAGGTCTCAATTCCTTCGGTCCCACTCCTTGTTATCGATTACTATGTCGAGTACCAACCTGTCCTCCTCATTTTGTCTTTGCCATTTCTAGAAAACATCTAAGCCAAATCATATTCTGTAATACTCACAAAGAAATATAAAAATCTTAATAAGAAACTACCAAAATAGACAATACTCAACATGCATGTAAATTAAAATTACATCTACTGGGTTTGAGAGTGTAATAAATTAAGTTATTGTACGAGTAACAAATGATTCAACGAGTATCTAATTAATAATCGATTGAGGTACGAAGCGATTTTGATGTCGAATTGAAGATGCAATCGGAGATGAATATCTCTTGCGAAACGAGACAAAGGAGAAGAAAGAATAGAAAATGATGAAATGATTATAAACTTTTGGTCAATTTTTTTCATAAATTACTTTGAATAGATTTTTGTATACATAAAATAGCGTTATATTAGTCATATGCAATGCAAACACAAGGGAAATTAATAAATTCACTTGGCTAAAAGTTTTATATTCTCGCTATACCAAACATAGCGTAACAAAAATTGACACTGCTATGGAAAAATCAGTTATGGTCTACAATAGCATTGTGGTAAAAAATGTTATTCTATACCGCTATTAATACCCTCATTTCATGTAGTGTTCCTATCCTTTCTTGTGAATATTTCTATGATGCATCATTAAATAGAAGAGTAGAGGATTAAACTAGTGATGCATTGTGACTTGTCTTTAGGTGATGCGGCAACACTAGTGATGGAGTAGCTTTTGCATCTTGATATTCTTTGTAATCAATAATGGCTTTGTTGATTATATCCAAGATTGACCATTAAATGTTATCAAACAATATTTCATTTCTTGCCTTCCACATTCTCCAGAGAAAATAGGCCACAAAAGCACATGTGTCTGCAACCAAAAAATCATCCATTAAATGCAATACTCTATCCAGATTGTGAGCCATACAATCGGTGAAACTTCCCTGAGAAAAGCTGTTGAAAGAAGCCAATTGCCAGATTTCAGATGTAACCCTACAATTAAAAAAAAATTTGAAATTGATTCTTCAACATCGCCACATAAAAGCAGGACACATCATTTTGAAGTCACCTCTTTTGTAACACCCACCGCTAGTCCTTTATGTAATAGTCTCTACAAGAAGTGTTGAATTTTCGGATGAACCTATAACCTCCAGTTAATTTTTGACAAAGACTGTAAATTGGGAGATATTACAAAAACATCTTGTGAATAATAGGCTAAGTGGTAACCACTCTTTACTGTGTATGATCCATTTGATGAATGTTTCCAGATTGGTATGTCAGGCGTGTTACAAATAGAAGGTCTCATTAAATACATACATACAACATCAGACTGTAAAAGGTACATTTGTACCTTTATGTGACACCAATTTAGGCCAGATTCATCAAAAAGCTGGTCAACTATGAGCTCATGATCAATAGAGTGGTTCCATCTTGCAGCTGGGAGAAAAGAGTCTTTGAGAATTCATTACCAAGAAACCCGTATATACCTTGTCTAAGGAGATTTAAACTAGTGACTATACCTCTCCAAATTTGGCTTGGTCTACAGACTATAATAGCATCAAAGAAGTGCTTCTTAGCAAAATACTTAACTTTCAGAACTTGAGACATGAGTGTTTTTGTATTGGTTAGGATCCTCCAAACTTGCTTAGCCACCAAAGGTAAGTTAAAATGTTTTAAATCTCTGAAGCCTAATCCACCATAAATCCAACTAATTTTCCTATGGTTAGTTGCAGAACTCCACCAATAGTTTCTGATGATACTTGTTAATTGCTTTAGCAGAGTTTGAGGCAGTAAAAAGCAGCTTGGAAGACCAATTTTCAATTTTCTTTTTGATTCTCTAAAGTAAGGCTGAAAAAGCTTATGTTTTATTTTTTCCAATTGATTCAAGTAGACCTAAATAGTGACAAAAACCTCCCACTCTTGTTATTCTTTTTAAAAGTTGCAACTGTTGTCTCAGTACTAATGGAAAATTTTAAGTAAACAATATGGCAAACTTAAGCATATTCACTTTCTGGCCAGACAAGTTGCCATAGGCGGAGAGACAGTTCAGTAAGGCTTGGTATTTAACATAATTGGCTCTACAAAAGAGGAGTGAATCATCCGAAAATAGGAGAGACATATGGTCCATTGGCGCTAGGTTTGAAGCCATGAAGAACTTGGGAATGAACTAATTGTTTTGGCAAGAAAAGATAAACCCTATGTGACTATAAGAAAAATATATTGTGAAAGAGGGTCACCTTGTGTTATGCCTCTTTGTGGTTTGATGCATCGTACATGCTGCCATTAATAAGAATAGAAAATGTTGGGGAAGTCACACACTTCATGATCCAACTACACCAAATGTCTGCAAAATCCAGTCTTTGAAGCATAAATTCCAGAAATGACCAAGAGACTTTATCAAAAGCTTTAGTAATATCCAACTTTAAAGCCATATATGGGTGAATTTTATTTCTAGTTTTGAGAGAATGAATCAATTTATGGGATATAATTACATTATCAGTGATGAGGCATTCAAGTATGTAAGCAGACTAGTTAGGGAAAATGATTTAGTTAAGGAAAGGTTTTAGTCTATTTGCCATAATTTTAGAGATAGTTTTATATGCAACATTGGTAAGACTTATTGGTATGTAATCTTTAGGGTGTCTAGGCTGGTTAGTTTTAGGAATCAAGCAAAGATGTGTGTAATTGATACTAGGGTCTAAGGAGATGGTTGTGAAAAAATGATGGAAAAAGTTCTTGAGATCTTCTAAAATTGTATTCTATGCTTATAAAATATTGGATTGAGGCCATCTAGTCCTGGAGCTTTGTTCTCATTCATACTAACAACTGCATCCAAAATCTCTTTTTCCTGAACATGTTTAATTAAGGCAACATTCATTTCATTATTTAACTTAGGTTGCAATGAATCAAATATATAGTAATCCATTGGCATAGAAGCGGAAGATTGTTGAAACAAAATTAGTAAAATATTAAACAAAAGTTTCCTTAACCTTCTCTTCTTCATGGTGAGTGGCTCATGTGTCATCTTCTATCATAACAATTCGGTTAATATATCTTTTTTGCTTCATCTTGGTGTGGAAATATCTTGTATTTCTAGCACCACTATGTACCCACAATACTCTTATCTGTGTACGATAGAATTTTTCCTCATGTTTATAAGCCAAAGACAAATCAGTTTTAAGTATGCCAATGTATGTATAATCAAGTTAAGGTGACTCATATGCCTGACGTAATTTAGTATGAAAGTCTTGTTTAAGTTTTGTTGTATTAAGCTTCTAGTCCTTCTTCTATATAGCTAAACCATGTCTACACCGGGCCAATGTCTATGAGAAGTGAGCTAGATGAAACCTTGAGCATTCATTTTCCCACACTTTTCCCACTGTCTTATGGATGTTGGGATGTGTTTTCCAGCGATTATCATACTTAAAAGAGGAGTGGCCTGACCCTCTTGAAGGTTGAATGTCAAGCAATAACATTCTGTGATCAGAAGCACCGCATTTTAACATATGAACAATTTCTTGTGGAAAACTGTCAAAGCAATTTTCATTTGCCATCATACGATCTATACATGTTTTCACTAAATAACCAAACCATATGCCTTTCCATGTGTATCTTCCCCCATAAGTGTGTAAGTCCAAAAGCTATAATTGTGTAATCGAGTTCTAGAAGACAACAAAGGAACCAATATAATGATTTCTACCACCACATTTTTCTTCTGCAGATTTGTTTTCATTAAAATCCCCAAAGTAGAGGCTTGAATGTCTGATTGAACTAGATGCTCCAGCATTAAGAATAAAAGAATTCTATAAGCTATTACGAGCTGATTTTTATGGTGGGCCATAGATATAGATCATTTTGCAATGTTTACCTTTAGTAGTAAGCCATAATTCATTGTAGTTAGCAGTGGACAACATAGGAGGTTCTAGAAGGACATAGTCATGCCAAAACACAACAATTCCCCCCACGTTTTTCTAAAGGAGAATGCACAAAACAATTCTTATGCCCCAGCTTGGAGCCTATACGCTGTACAAAATCATCTTTATTCATCGTTGGAACATAACATCAGGTTTATATAGGGACTTAATGCCAAAAAGTTGACGAATTTTCAGGATGTTCCTTAAACCCTGACAATGCCAATGTAGGATATCCATTTGGCAGAGGGTGGTTTCTAGGGTTCCACCCTCCCCTTAATGATCAAAGGTTTCTCTATTTTAGGTCTACTAGATGAGGCTTTAACCTTAATTAATGATTGATTGGCTTGATTTTTCTTGCCTAATTCATGAATTAGTTTGTTTATGCGTCGAACAACATAAGTTGAGGGAACAACTTGTGGCTGAGTAGTGGACTGATGATCATCTAGAGAAGGATTAGGTGCAGGTAGAGGTTCAAGTGGGATATATTCTGGAGGGGGTGGATCTCTCTACCTTTCTAAACATTTTGATTTCTCATGATTTAAAGCCCGACAAGAGAAATATAACTTCCGAAGTTTTTCATAAACATAGCGAATCAGGGTTGGAGGATTAGCTATGAAACTTGAACATATCGAGAGAATATGAGCTTAGCATTAATATCCACCTTTACACAGACCCATCCTTCGGAAGACTTTCCATTAATTGGCTCATGTATCCAGACATCTTCAATTGATCCAACTTCTTGTCCGAATTCGCGTAACATAAAATCATCCAAGTATTCATTCGAGATGTTAAGTAATTGAACCCAAAATGGAATTGATTGGAGATAATCCGGGAAACATTATTGATTCCACTTATCAACTACGACCATCCAATCACGAAATATCCAGGGGCCAGCTTCAAGGACAGACAAAAGATGGGATTCTTTGTGGAAGTAAAACTGTAACGTATGATCATCAAGAACTCTGGTTGTGACTCGACCTTCCATACGCCAAGTTATGGGAAGTGTTTGTTTGATTGTATGTACCTTCTATTGGGTTGCATGTAAGGATCCAACCACCAAAATCATACGATTTTCTTCTTCCCTTCGATTTTGACCATCGCTTGTGGGATGGAAAAGAATAAGATCTGATCCAAGAGAAAGAGTTGTTGCATAGTCTTCCAAATGTCAATTATCCATGATGAATAGGATTGGAAATCGAGATAAAGTAAGACAGAGACACTTATCTTGTCAGAAATCAGCAAACAAAGCTGCACAATGACAGAGATTTAATTGCACGATGACGAAGGTGAAGCCGCACAGTGACAAATTTTTTTAAAGTACTATACATAAACTAGCTTAGTATAGTATCTTTTGTTTTGTTTTAGATTTTTGATAAACTATTGTTAGGACTGGCTAACAAATTTTATAGGCCTTTGGACATAATATAATTTATGGGCTTTTATATTTATTTTTATAAGAAATTTTATCAAGTAAAATACTAAAAATTTATGTGTTAGATTTAAATAGTAAAATTTATTAAAAAATCCTAAAATATATACATTTATGAGTTTTTCTATTACTACTTAAAAATTAAATATCTATTTTTATTTTAAGAAAATGTAGAATAATGGACTTCTAAATCACTAGAACAAGTATCGGGGTCTCAGGGAGATCGCACTCTCCGCTTTCCTATATGAGCCGCCTATGACTATTGTTATTCTATATTAATATCCATAATACTCCCTAAAATCTAGTATATGAACAAGATAATAAGTTTCTTAATAACAAAAAGAGTCCGTGGTTTTTGTTAAAAAGTTTACTATTATAAAATGTATTTTAAAATCTTACAAACTATTCATAGATATGTCATAGTAGACAAGAGTATAAAAACAATAGGATATGTTTAGACCCTAATAAGATTTTAACAATAAAAAAAGAAAAAGATTTTTAACAAATACTTGTCCTTACTTATTTTTTCTTCCTTCACATCCACGAAAATTTGCCATGTCCTCCTAGCCCAACTATCCGCTTCTCAACTTCAGATCGAATCCAAATGTCCAGTTCACAGTATCACTTGTGCCATCTATATCACCCAAATCAATAACGTCGCCCATGTCTAACCAAACTTAAGAAAGTTTCTTTTGTAATATAATAATTTCAAAACGTGTGACAAGAACATCTAAATTAGTTTTTTTTAATAAAAACAAAAATCTTACGATCGTGAATTTATATTATTACGTTATGTTGATAGGTGATTAGTATAATATTTTGAAAATATAGCTACTACATTTATAATTTTGATATTCTATAATTAAATCATGAAAAATCTTATTAAAATCATATACTATATAAAATATGTATGCAATATATCATATATATATATATATCTATTTACAATTTTAGTTAGTATAAAATGATTATCTATATACAAATAATGTAAATAATTACTATAAATTCAATTAAACATGTTAAATATTCTATATATTAATCTAGAAATCGTTTACAATGTCAACACATAATTGAATAATTTTTTTTTGTTAGTCACTAGTTGAGGAAATATTCTATATTTTCAGAAAATTTGAGAGATTAATATACATTTTCGAAAAAGTTGAGGAATTAATCTGCGTTTTCGAAAAAGTTGGGGAATTAAAGTGTTTTTTAGTTGCACTTAACAGTTTTATATAATCTATTTATTAATCTAGAAATCATTTACAAAGTAAACACATAATTGAAGAATTTGTTTTTGTTAGTCACTAGTTGAGGAATTATTCTATATTTTCAGATATTTTGAGGAATTAATATGCGTTTTCGAAAAAGTTGAAGAATTAATATGCGTTTTTGGAAAAATTGGGGAATTAAATGAGCGTTTTTAAGTGTCCGTTAACTTATCTAATTTTGATTGTTTCAGGTATTAATTTGTTAAGCCAACACACTCTTGAAGAATTATTTTGTTAAATTAGAAGTTGGAGAATTAATCTACATTTTTTCTGATAGTCGAAGAATTACATGTGCATTTTCCCTATGTTTTCTTTTATTTCTTTTAAGGCAAAAGTACTAACTTGACCTATATTTTACAATTATTTGCATACCTAACC